>KV448762.1:0-14369 GCA_001658105.1 Rhizopogon vinicolor AM-OR11-026
CATCGGCGTCATCTGCAAACCACGCAGGATTTCGAGGATAGCGAGAACTTTTGCATCTTCACTGAGACCGCGAGTGGGTGGTTGATGTTGGAATTTCGCGGCTGCGCTAACAACGAACAACGAAATGTTATAGGCAGGGAACCCTTTGCAAACGCGCAAAGGTCCTCGACTCGTAGGTACAACTATATATATGGTAATTCTTATCTTATCGTAGAATGTAAAATAAACTATCACATGCGAAATGCGAAGGACTTCAACAACGCCCGAATTATTCCAATAGTTGATGGTAATGAAACTGGTATCACTTGATTGTCCTATCTCGATATCAGTGCTCCTGCTTGTATAACATCTGATATACAATTGCAACACTCTGGACAGCAGTCACAGCACGAACGAATTTGTGTTGTTGTAAAGGACAATAACTAGGATTACATAACCCGGCACATCCACGCTTCACCTGCCACGCCACTCCGAGATCTACCAGCCTGGCTACTCGACTCTCCGTCCGTGGTTATGAAAGCCAGGCTGGTCACGAGACTAGTGTGAATGAACCCCGGCGGTGTTTTTAAATAGATAGGAGAAAGAGGTCAAATCTCTTTATGCAAAAATAGCAAAGCAGGCGACAACAGTCAAGGCGGGGGTAATTATCTTGAACCATAATATTGGCGAATTTTGGATTTAGATGTGGGCGACAAATTGGCGAATCTTACTAAACGTTCAACGGAGGTATTCACAATAACCAACTAAACCTTGGCAGGTGTGGGTGTAGTACAAAAAATTAGTAGACGGTGATCTTCAAAGGAGAGCAAAGGCCTTATGGATCTCGCCCATGGAGAAGAAATTTCCAATGTCGCTGCGACTCACAGTGCCACCGGGGGTTTCTTGTCCGAACTTACATAAGTACGGCAGAACTTGACAGTGTGATTGCACGGTCTGCAATGCGAATTGCGCGTGTCAAATTGTGGTATCGGCAGCTGATGCAAATTACCTTGCTTGCAAGTTGGGGTAGTCTCGTGTAGTCGGTTGAGCGCTGAGCACTAGACCTTGAAAGAACGTCAAAAAAGAAAAAAAAATGCAAAGTAAAATTACAATGACTCATCACATGATCTCCGCTGCGATCTTAGAGATGTCAATTTTACTACTCCCTCATCCACTTTCCTTCACCTCATATTACACAAAAGAATCGTTCGAGCCGTTCGTACGATAGTAACATTTACTCTCTGAACAAGCAAGGTTTCTTCCAATGCAGTCGGTGCTCTCCGAGTTCAAAGTCTGGTTTGAATTCCAAGAGCAATGGCTGTGTCCATCGAGCTTGATCTTCAAACCAAACCGACTTCGCCCGAGGGCAGATCTAAGGTTGATACAAGGTTGATATTGCTAAGATATATGGCGGTTTCCGTCAGCACTCAGCCCTTTCACTGATGACCATCAAACATCGAACAATGGACCCAACTTTTTTTCTATGACATTGTCTCGTCCCGGTCCTTCTGGAGGAGTCACTACAGCCAGACCCAACATTGGTTTCGCTGTCAAGGCCAGTACGAATTCAACGTCCTATTAGCCCGCTTGGCGATGCAAAAGTTTCGCTTTTATTCGGCACAGCAGGAACAGGAAGGTCGTGGATCTCGTATGTTTTGTCAGCCTGTGTAGTACGCATGTAACCACTTGCAATAACGGGACTTCCATCCTAGTTGGCCACTGGACAATGGACACTTCATAATGAAGGGTGCGTACCTCGAACAATGCTTACAAACCTTGGTCTGTATAAACTGAAATACGCAGAGACAGACCAGGTCTATCATCGTCGTATGAAGTCCTAAATAATGCGTGGATACCCAGGAATTGTGGAGGACCTCGAGACAGATGGTACGCCAGGTCAGTAATGAACACAAGAAACGAGGTTGGAGAGTGTGCAGATGAGGTGTTTCAGCGAGCAGAACTATGCTCGCAAGTTGCAGTAATCCCAGTGCATTTTGTCAAGAACAGTGGTAAAAGGTGAGAGTTCGACCTTCTGCCGACTGACCCTCATCCCCCTCCCTCTCAGTACAATTTATTCCTTTCCCTCCTAGTATCCCGCGTCTCTTGCTTAATAGGCTCGATTCCTCTAAGGCATACTACTTCTGTCCAGCTCACTAACAAGAACTTTTCTTTTGGGTTACAGCGCGAATCTAAAGTTCTTCGCGAGAATATAATGAACACACTTCCGGTAACAGCTCGGCCGCTTTTGCGGGTGACTTCGCTCCAAAAGGCTCGTGCTTTCAGTTGTACATATATGACGATGATTAAGTGGAGCGTAAGGGATATCTTCGAGAAGATGATCATTTTTTCGAAGCCCCGTGACGCGGGAAAGGTGGGGTTACCCTTGCTCGGCACTCTGACTGTCCAATTTGATGGCGTCTGGTAGGTCTTTCCTTGATGACAATTGAAATGCTTACATAAATTCTCGGTTTGGTAGTTGTACTGCACCCAGCTAACGGTGAATGATGAACCCGGTTCATCGTGATGGAAATGACGTGGGTTGCAGTCACATTCTGCCTCGAAGTTTGCATCACGCGTGAGTGGACTAAAACTTGCTGTGTCTGAATTAGAGGTATAAAGGTAGGGCAGTCGAGAGCACTGACATCCATCATCTTATCACACAAACTCATAAATTATTTAACACTTCATGCCTGATTTTCCTCCACCAGGTGTTTACCATATCAAGTCCCTCGAATTGGACTGCTATGCTGGCATCCTCAAAGACCAGAACGTACTTCGTGGGGGCCCCGCGCCCAACATGGTACGCTCTTTAGGACCATATTGCCACCCTCAGTGCTCACGCCATTAGTAGTGGCATTTGTCTTATACCAATTTTAGTGCGGGCCTCTGCGTTTTTAGCGAAGTCGACGGTCAAGGCTCCGGTTCCCTGGGAGTATATGATGACCGGAATGTACGTTGTTTACCATATGTTGAAACCGCTGCTCAGATGGCTTTTGTAGAACATGCCCGTCTACCGTGTGGATATTTCGCAGATCTGGGTCCTCAAGAAGACTGATGTCGGTATCGCGTGAGTAATGACCATCCTTGTTTTATCTCTTCTGGCTCAAGGGTCGCAGTATCTGCAAGGTAGTGGATGACAAAACATATGCTTGGTACCTCGGCAAGAAAGATGAGCCGGTGCGTGCACTTCCGTTGGTAGTAAAGTTTCTCTAATTAATCCAGCACAGGTCGTAATCGAGGACAGCACGCCCTTGCAAAGCTGGGTTTTCTTGGGCCCACTGAATGCGTAAGCGATACGACGCAGATGTTCCTGTCATGACATTCCTGAGATCGGACAAGTGATTGTTGTATGATTAGTCAATGTAAATCGTCGGCGTGTCGAGCACCGTCAAAATTTCCTTGAGTTCACTCCGAGACTAAGACTAAATCCGAGTCGTTTCTCAATGACTCCTTTTCTGTTCGGGCACGGATTTGACTATGTGATAGCTCTGGAGATGCCACTTGAATGTGTATATGATTTCCAAAAGTGAAATCACGACGATCTTCAAGTCCACAAGGAGGACCATGGACCCGTGGCTACATTGTTTACGCGTGTTTTATGCCAGCGGTCGTGGAGAGGGTGAAGCTTGAGTACTACTTAGTAGGACGGGACCCCCACCCTCGAAACGGCCGCGGCGAAGGAGCGTGGCGAAACACATGCTTGCTCGCACCTCGCAATTTCTTTTGAGAGGTGATCGTAGTTTGGTCGTAATATTTGTACAACGAGTCATGATAGTAGGGCGCCTGGTGAGTCTTTGACTTCTAGTCTTTCCTTAATACAGTGACAGTTGAAATGTTACATAAATGTGACCTATAAATGCAAGCGTTGCCCTCATCAGCCTTCGGAGTATATTTGCAAACGCTCGCTGCTCGCATGGAGAATCAGCGGCAGAAATTTTGTAGTCAAGAATGGATTGGTGCCAGAGTCCCGAGGCATACGAGAATAAATTATACAGGATTATACAACTGCGTATAAATATAGTATCGATGTAATAGGGGATGCGAATGTCTAAACGTCCTTAACCTGTTCCTCAAGCCAGTTCCAAAGCTCCTTTCCCTGCTGTGGATCCTGCGTGTCCGCACGCGGATCTCCAATGCGTGCCCAAGGGATAAGATACTGTCCAAGGATATGATTTAGTTCTGGTTTAGTAAGGCAAGCAGGGGACTAACCTTCCCATTCAGTTTCGCTCCATCTGCGGTGGTTCCAGCATATAATTGTGTGAGCGCGCCTTGGGATACATCGTACAAAAACATGTTCTGCGAATATAAGTGAGCTCTGGAGTGGATAGGATGATGGTGAATAATATACGAGAAGCATTTGAGCGAATGAGGTCTGATGACGGGAAATTTCTGTCTTGATGCTACCTGGGTTGAGTGCGGTGGAGACTACACCCTGGTCACCATATCGTCTAGCTAGCTCAGCCGCAAATATGATGTTCCCCTTTTCACGTTTGAGTGAATGTGATACAACAAAGACAAGTCATACCGTTTTGCTCTGGCCATAGAGACCCGTTGAACTCTTATTCCTTCTAGCAGGAGAGTCTCGGAACGTGTTATAATCTAGACCGCTGAGCCAGTGGCCGTTAGACGCCGTGTTCACAACGCGAGCGCTTCCGTCAATTGCTGCAGCCGCAAGAAGTGCGGGCATCAGGAGTTTTGTTAAGTAGAAGTGTCCAAGGACATTTGTCCCGAATTGCAGATCATAGCCGTCATCAGTTAGCATCTCTACGGGAGGGGTCATCACTCCTCTTGACTCATGTAAGAAGATAACGAGATGACTGATCAGGGGGCTCACGCGTTGTTAAACAGGACATGCAACACCGGTTCCTTGCTACACGGAAAGTTGGTGATCAATCTGCTTTGTTCAGGAAACAATGCAATAAAAGGCTACCTCAGAAATTCTTCTGCGGCAGTCTTTATCGATTGCAAATTGGCCAAGTTGAGTTGCAACAAAATTGCTTCCTTCCCAGTACTGTCCTTGAGTTCGCTAATGGCGGCCTCACCCTTGGCCTTGTCACGGCAGGCGAGATATACTTTCGCGTTCTTTGTGAGGAGGACCTAATAATGAGCACGTCAATACTAGTACTTAGAGTGGCACATTGATGAAACACGAACTCTAGCAGTCTCCTTCCCTATGCCTGCATTAGCACCTGTGACGAGAACAACCTTCCCTGACATGTCTGGGACGTCCGACTCGTGGAACTGTGTTTCGGGAGGAATAAGAAACTCGCGAATTAGAACTGACCAAATGATACCCATGATGGTTGTGCTAGGACGTGGTAAAGTTGAAAGTACGCTTACAGGATGGATTGCCTGCGCTGACTTTATACACCCCTGACTCGTTTCCAAAAACGGATGGTTCCGTCATAGTTTCGAGCCGCACTCGGCAGTACCGCTATGCCAATCATTGGCATCGTAGCCGCTAGTACTGGACGCCAAACCCCGACGCGTTCCTTTTTCTTCTTGCACCATGGATGGTGGAATGTCATACACAGCATCAGGGAAGCTTCCCCTAATACAACAGCCCTCATGTTTGGTGTCAGAGTCCTAAGGCATAAGAGTTTATACAAATTATACAACCATATAGTATCGATGTGATGGGGGATATCTAAATGTCCTTAACCTGTTCCTCAAGCCAGTTCCAAAGCTCTTTGCCCTGCTGTGGATCCTGTGTGTCCGCACGCGGATCTCCAATGCGTGCCCAAGGGATAAGATACTGTGCAAAGATATGATTCAGTTCTGGTTTAGTAAGGAGAGCGAAGGACCAACCTTCCCGTTTAGTTTCGCCCCTTCCGCGGTGGTTCCAGCGTATAACTGCGTGAGCGCGCCATACGATACATCGTGCAACAACATGTTCTACAAATATAAGTCAGCTCTCGAGTAGCTGAAATGATACGTAAATAACATACGAGAAACATTTGATTGAGAGAGCTCTGATGACGAGCAAGCTCTGTCTTGATGCCACCAGGGTTGAGTGCAGTGGAAACTATCCCCTGGCCACCATATCGTCTGGCTAGCTCAGCCGAAAATACGATGTTACCCTTTTCACGTTCAGTGGTGGATGTGACACGACTAAGACAAAACATACCGTTTTGCTCTGGGCGTAGAGACCGGATGAACTCTTTTTCCTTCTGGCAGGAGAGTCCCGGAATGTGTTGTAATCTAGACCGTCGAACCAGTGGCCATTAGACGATGTATTCACAACGCGTGCGGTTCCGTCAGATGATGTCGCTGCAGCCGCAAGGAGTGCGGGCATTACGAGTTTCGTGAAGTAGAAGTGTCCAACAACATTTGTTCCGAATTGGAGGTCATAACCGTCATCAGTTATCATCTCTACAGGAGGGGTCATCACCCCTCTGATCGCCATGTGAGCAGAAAACAGGATGACGGTTCAGGAGGTGCTTACGCGTTGTTGAATAGGACATGTAATAGCGGTTCCTTGCTACATGAAAGTTAGAGACTGTTGTTCAGCAAACAATGCAATGCAAGCCTACCTCAGAAACTCTTCTCCGGCAGCCTTCACCGACTTTAAATTGGCCAAGTTGAGTTGCAAAAAAAATGCATCTTTTCCAGTGCTGTCCTTGAGTTCGCGAATGGCGGCC
This sequence comes from Rhizopogon vinicolor AM-OR11-026, assembly GCA_001658105.1. Classification (NCBI taxonomy): domain Eukaryota; kingdom Fungi; phylum Basidiomycota; class Agaricomycetes; order Boletales; family Rhizopogonaceae; genus Rhizopogon; species Rhizopogon vinicolor. The sequence continues at coordinate 6,621 of KV448762.1, forward strand.
TCACCTTTGGCCTTGTCACGGCAAGCAATGTAGACTTTCGCGTTCTTTGTGAGCAGGACCTGAGAGCCAATAGACACGTTAATATTGGTGCAAAGAACAAATAACGCGTTGATGGGAACACGAACTCTGGCAGTCTCCTTCCCTATTCCTGCATTGGCACCCGTGACGAGAACGACCTTCCCAGACATGTCTGGGATGTCGGACGCGTGGAACTGCGTTGCGGGAGGAAACAAGGACTCGCGAATGATAGCTGACCAAAAGTGACCCATGATGGCAAGAGCGATGAAGACGAAGGACTTGAAAAATATGGTTGCAAGGCCTGCAACTTGGTGCTTTATACCCCTCCCCACTATTCATTCTTGCCGAGCGGGACACGCACGCGTTTGTCTGATGTTTAGATGATTTATGTCAGCATGGCACGACGTCACCCTGATGCCGACCGAAATTAGGTCACCTGACGCCATGACCCCTCGAGTATTAGTCGAACATCGAATTTTGTCTCTCATAAGCACAATCAAGCGAGTAGAGGCAGAGCGGTCGCGACGAGGAGAAGAACTAATAAACGAATGTATATCTCAGTCACTGGGTTTAGGTCAGAACTTGATTCCGTAAATTGAAATCTCTTCCACCGTGACAATCAAATACTGTCGCTTGCCGCTCTTGCTGATGCTGCGTCGTAAATCAAGTCCAGAATCCATATATTCCAACTTCCAAAGTCTACAATGAATAGGTTATTGTCGCGCATGATACATGCCAGTGAATAGATTAACGAGCCAACAACAACTCCTGGTGAGTCGCACATAATCGAGACTCACTTCCTTGTCGATCCCAACTATGCCATGGCTATCCTCCATACCAAGTATAGCAAAAAAGAAAATGCCGGCAATATTACACTTGGCTGGGGTATGGCATGTTTGAACGAACTTCGCCTCTCGACGTCAGTCAATCGTCGCTCGAAGTCTACCTTCGTTGCCTGGGCTCTCTCCTGCGCTTTCATAAGCTCTTGTTTGAGCCGCTGTCCCTTCTTCCTTTCCTCCGCTTCTTTCTGACGAGCTTGTTCTACTAGACGTTCGCCCTGCTCTTTCGCTTGAGCAACTAGCTCTCTCAGTCGAGCGACTTTTTCATCCATCCGTCTTCGGTTCTCCTCCTCTCGTTTCTCCTGTTCTTCAAGAAGTCTTGCGCGCTCTAACTCCTGCTCAGCCTTAGCAGCAGCCGCTTCGCGCTCATTCCTTGCCTGCACCTCCGCTAGTTCTTTGCGTGCTCGCTCGACTTCCTCCTCCGCTATCTTCCGTTCTTCCTCGTGCTGCCTCGCTACATTTTGTTGCTCCAGGAGACGTGACTTGATGCCTTCTTCGAGTTTCTTGGCTTCAGTTGCCTCCTGCTGCCTGCGTCTCTCTTCGGCCTTTGCAGCTTCCTCCATCTCTTGTCGAGCGCGTAGAAGTTTATCTTCAAGCCATTTCCTATGGGCTCCCTCTTCCCGCAGTTTGGTTTCATGCTGCTCTGCGAGCAACTGGAATTGTTTCTGGTGCTCGTCTTCCATATGCAGGATTCGGACCTCAAGGCGTGCGCGTTCAACGGCGAACTCAGCTGCCATGCGCTGAGAGTTTTGCTCGATGCGCAAGCATTCTTGCTGTTTCTTCTCAAGCTCCTCCTGAAGTTTACTCCTCGTCTCCTCGCCGTTGGCGCGCATAGAGGCTTCCACATCTGCTTTGATGTTACGCATTTCGTCTTTGTGACGACCCGCTTGTTCGTCGAGGGCATGCCTGAGCTCGTAATTCGCAGCAGTTTGCTCGATGGGCTCGTGCTCGTTGACAATTTCTTGTTGAATGCGAAGCGTAGTTGGGTAGCTGTCGATTAGATAGCGGAGGATGGTATGTGCGGCTTCGACGGTGCCATCATGACGGAGCATCCGAGCACCCTTCTTGAGCACGGGCTTAAAGAATTTGCCCATGCTCGCAAGCTCAGATTCTCTGGCTTCCCCAATATCGCGTGTCACCTCAGACCACATGCTGGTCACGATGATAACATTTTTGAGCGATGTCTCTCCGCAGAGCTCGCGGAAAATCTTGAAGTTGCGTCTGGACGTGCCGCCCATCCTGAAGTCCGAAATACGGTGCATATAGATCACACCGGCGAGCCTGGTGCCGTGCTCGTAGCTGAGGAAACTTCTCTTGGCCCGAGGTTTTTATATATAGAAGAGAGCACGTACGTCTTGGAGAGATATGCAGCGATCATGGACAGAATGTCCGTATCGCTGCGGGTCGTATCATCGAACCCGGGTGTGTCAATCAGGGTTACGACACGTCCGCTGACAACAAACGGCCTCGAAGTTTGCACCTCGTTGATGCAACTCTCGAGGCCGTGACCAGCGGGGAGACCCGATCCACTAGCCTTGCTGATAAACTACGTGTGTCCGCAGAGAACAATCGACACAGTTTTTCGGGATAAGAAGACTGTACATACCGTGGATTTGCCACTCCCGGTTGCACCCATGACGCTAGAAAGGGTTTCAGTGTGTTTACCTGAGGACATGGGAAGGTACGTACGCAATCCTAATTTCCCTGTTTTGATTCGCCATTGTAACTCACTAATTAGTAGTTGTCAATGGATGCAAGAGGAGGTATGGTACGTGCAGACACTTGGGATAATGCAAAAAACAATGGTGGTCAGTTGTTTATATAGGCCTGCGGGCTTATCGCGCACCCCCTTCTTGCAATGGCGCAGGCTTCACACTTGAGGCCCAACCCCGTCTCCACGTCACTGCTTGGCGTTTTACTTCGACGAGTGGATCTTGGCGTGTTGGTCGGACCTGAAACAGCCTTGCTTCGTCCTCGCGGTGCGCCTGCATGATGTCGTGTGGCTGGCCCCCGTACGCCCCCTCACAATCCAAGAATACAGCATAAGGAACTTATGTGGGTCACTAGGTTCTCATATGTTAGCCATTAAAGTGATTAGTCTCGAACCAGACGTTTTGGGACCACCTTCAGCTTCTTCCGGTCCCTAGAATGTCGGTGGACACCTCATTGCATATCTCTACCATATGTGTACTGCCAGAAACTTGGGAAAAACAAAACGCGCAACTGACAAGTATATGACTAAATCCTTTGCTGCAAAAGTTCTCCGTGATTGTCTGGATAGTCTTCGATTTCCCTACACTACCTTCTCCTGGAATAAGCAAGTAGTTGTGGACTTGTGGTGGCGCTCGCTCAACAAGTGTTTCTGCCAAGTGCCAGTCAATAATGTCATAGGTACGTCTCTGGTCTTTGAGCAAGTATGACGAATCGACGGCTGACAGATGGTCTTGACCTTCGTATTGCAGCGCTGATGCCTGTTTGGTTCCGTAGTCACGATCGGTATCAGATTCAAGTTCTTCATCTGATATGGCAGCAACATTGCCTACATTTTCTGCGTCGCAAAGAGCTAGTGCACTGTCGTTATTAAGAGTGACCACGGCCTCCGACATCTTACTTTGCCACTGTTGAAGCCTGATATAATCAGCCACATGTGCGACACCAACACCACTCGTTCCGCACGTCCAGTTGCAGTGCTCATCACCAAAGATCTTCTTCGCCCTTGTCCCTGCTTCGCCCGCAGCCATATCAACCAGCCCATTCAAACGTCGCCGCCTTAATGAAGGCTCTTCCACAGAACGCCGGAACAAACACTCGTGTAAACTTGAACTTATGCAGACCACATGTTTTCGCTGACTCGTATGATCTTAAATCTAAGTTATATTCCGACGCACTGTATTTCCGTCGTGACTTGGCGAGTTCTGCTTATAAAGCAATTAAACAAATGCCAGTCATTCAAACAATACAATATTACTAAACACCATACATGTAGGAGTAACTCATTGCTCCCGCCGCTTCCGAGCGGAATACTACAATATACCCGTAACCCGTCTGGAACGGCCATAAGGTACATCTTATATATAATGTTGATCCATCCATCTATGATTTCGACAAAGAGCATTGGTAACTGGCCTTTCGCTAGCTGGTGTCCTCCCGGTTTATCTGATTGTATTATCTTTCCTACAGCTTTTCAGCACGACATATATGCCCCTTCCTCTGCCTGAGATGCAGGTTGACGACGAACCCAAGACACTTCAATCTCCTACCCGGAAGCTAGTTTTGCTGGTCATATTCTGTCTTGCCCAGTTCTTGGATGGAGTCAATAACTCATCTCTCCTTTCTGCGCTCCCTGCTCTCGACGATTCAATGGATATGACTTCAAGTCAATCTACTTGGGTTATCAGTGCATTCCAGTTAACTTTTGCGTCATTCCTACTCATTGTGCGTATTTATCCCTTAAATTCAGACCTACACTTAACATACATATTGTTTAGAGCGGCCGTATCAGCGACGTATACAACCCAAGTTAGTGCCATACCACTCTGTTCGACGACGATGCTGATGGGATCACAGAAACTGCATTTATCGGAGGAGTGTTTGGCATTTGTGTCATATCGATATGTTCCGGATTTGTTAATGACAAGATTCCAATCATCATTTGCAGAGCATTGTGTGGAATAGGTCAACATTCTCGTGACTGGTCTCGAGTCTGGCTGATTCAGGTTATTTCTTAGCTTCTGCAATGACGATTCCATCTGCCCTCTCACTCATCGTCAATGTGTTTCCCGATCCGCTCCAACAAGCCAAGGCGATAGGCGTATTCGGAGGCTGTGGCGCGGTCGCTGGCGGTGAGCAATCCGCATACCCGATTATTTATGACGGACCTCATGGCGCCTTTACATAGTTTTTGGCCTCCTAATCGGTGCAATGTTCGTCGAATGGGTGTCTTACCATTGGGTGTTCTGGTTCTCCGCCATCGTGGCTGCGCCGGTAGCTCTAGCTGGTGTTTTCCTCATACCGCCGCCACAAGTTGCAGAGACTGCAGATAGTCTTGAACCTACAGCAGCGAAATGGAAAAGTCTTGATTTAGTTGGCATAGGCATTCTAACCAGTATGAATGTTTCAGCATACTCCTTTGCATGGCTCACGCGTCTTGATAGTTGCCATAATCTTATTCATCTTCGCTGTTACATCCGGTTCAACTGATAGTTGGGCATCTGCAATGGTGCTAGCCCCGTTGATAATATCAATCTTAATGATGGTTGCGTTTTTCTACTGGGAAACGCTCATCCCTGTTGAGAATGCCGCAATGTACGTCATCAGGAATGTTCGCAATTATTGGCTGATCTTGCACCAGACCACCTCGGACGTGGTTTTACAACAACTTCAGCGTTCTGGTCGTTGTCGGACTGCTGCCATACTTTTGGTGGTTCGCGGTGGCCACGATTTTCAACACGCTGTGGCAAGATATATTTCAGTGGTCGGTAATATCGTCGGCCATACACATGTAAGATCTTCACTTTCATTTCATGTGGCCTATCATGAAGAATATTTTACCTACTAGAGTGCCGATATGTGTAACGGGCTTCGCTATGAGTTTCACCGGATCACTTTCTCGCAAATTCAGTCCAAAATGGATAATTCTTACTGGTCTGTCCTTGTGCATGGTCGCCACGATGTTGCTGGTTTTCCATGGGGGGAGTCCCGACGACTATTGGCCGTATGTGTTCCCAGCTTTTGCAATAGGAAGCTCGGGGGCCATGCTGATTTTCACGCACGGGAGGTAAGTTTTAAATCATCACGATTTTCTGACCACTAAAGGCTTCATAGTATTGCTATTTTCCAAGCCGTGCCCTCATCCATGGCTGGCACAGTTGGTGCCATCTTTAACAGCGCGCTTCAATTTGGATCCGCAATTGGCATTGCTGTTACTACCTCAATAGAGACATCCGTAGAGGCCACCCATGGGGGTCCACAGGAGTACGCCGGACGAGCTGCAGCATTTTGGTTTCTCGCTGCAATTGTTGCTGTTCAATTCATTTCCATATCCGTCTTTTATGACCGCAGTACGGACCACAAGCCTCAACCAAAGCATGGCGAGCATGGGTATCCTGCACGCCTTAGCACGGAGCCCAAGGAAAAGCATGACGATGACGGCAAAGTGATCGTGGCAATGAGCGCCAGTCCCCAACTCGAGGTCTAGGGAGACAAATTTTCGCAGTTGAGGCTGAGGCTAGCATAGACATATTTAAACATATTGTAGACGACTCCTCATATAATCATACAAGAAACCCATGCATATTTTGAAAACAGCCACGAGATTGAAGTGTAAAATCCGGCCCTGTTTTATGGGCTGTATGAAGAAACCAGACTTGGCAAAGTGCTGGAACCGGCTCATGCAGGATCAACTAACCTGTGGCGCCATGTGACGCCATGTGACTCAGTGTGACCTTGTGCAAACAAAAGCAATGTGCTATGAATCTGCATGATACTGTGTCTACAAATCAATCGTGAAGTGGATAGGCTAATCAGACTAGATTATATCGTGATTAGTAAAATTGAGAGTGAAGCTATGTTAAAAGTCCAGCTTTCTCGAGCTCGGCAAAAATGGAATTATGGGATGATCATGAGGTGTTCAACAAGTCATGCAGTGGAGGGCTAAAGGATGGGTTTGAGAATGGCATCCCAGGCATGTCTGTGCTAGTGTTTCCATTGGGCTGAAAGGATGTCAAATAGAAACAAAAGAAGTGTATCTACAAGGCTCGCCTGCATATTTTCCTTGCCCCTTTCTGTGCACCGAGTCTAGTAGCTTTCTTTGTATTCATTTCAGCACATCCTCCCAGGTTATTGAGGCGGCCCAGTGCACGCTTTGGCATGGTGCAACTTGCAGTGTGGTAGTTTGACGAGCGGAGGATCCACCATTTTCGTACTGTTACCCCTGACTTGTCACGCACGCACAAACAAATTCCTAGGTCATAACATATATTTTCCTAATGGTACTCGGAGTTCTCTGTTTAAAAAAAATCTAACCGCATACGGTTGTTCAAAATAGAAAAACAAAAAACATTATGCAATTTCTTTAGCCAAAAAGTAAGTTCTGCGACGGCCATTAGCTATACACTCAAAAATCACGCAAAAGTCACTTTTGGTCAGGTGACATTAGTTGATCCTGCATGAGCCTTACCTTAATTATATAATACACCTTTCAGGGGCAACACTTATTCGAGCTTTACCCCTCAACATTTTAACCGTGTACACTTGTCAACGCGCTGATGATGTCAGAGATCCGTGCTTTCCCACTCTTATTCCCTTCTGAAGGATTGCACGTGTATGCAATGATATGATTATCTAGCCATAACGACGAGGTAGAGTCCTTTCAGTGACTCTTCCTAAACGGTGACATGTTGAACGGTTGGAATGTTCTGTCACATAACTTCTTGATGAAAGGGACTGGAAGTATAGAACATTTGTGGCAAGTCTTTCGCTTGGGCGGTTGACAGTTCAACCTGAGTTAAAGGCCGCCATTCAACGGCAAATGATGAATCCAGTTCATCGTTGTGCTAATGACGACAAGTCGCAGTCACATTGTCTGCCTCGAGTTCGCAACATTGCGATATATCATACAGGTCGCAAAGGGGGGAGATGTGAACAGAGCTTCAGGATTGGGATTGAATTTCACGATTAGATTGCAGCGACTCAGAATTATTTTTATTTTATTTCGATTCAATTTTTACACGCACATAGTCATCGGCTGCTAACTCTTATTCATTGACTCCGAGATCACATGAAAGTCACGCCTTTACTTTGACTAATTGAGGTTAACTTTCATTTACTCGCTTAACTAGCTTAACCTCCCTGGTTTAACGTAGTGAGGCGACCACTGGAACTTTACTGATGC
>KV448763.1:0-14358 GCA_001658105.1 Rhizopogon vinicolor AM-OR11-026
AAACATCAGGAAAATCAAAAAAAATTCTTAACACGTACTTAGCATACTTATTGCTGATAAGTCAAAATTCCCACGGCTGAGAGTCCCTTCCTAACTTACTCATCTATGACGAGCGTTTTGCGTAGTGTCAAATAGAAGGGTAAAACGGGTATGAACGATGTTTTGTGAGTCGCTGGATGTCGTCGTCCATATCGATTTCCAAAGTTTTTGGTCGGGCAGGCGAGAATTTTGTAAATTGACATTTAATAGGGACAGTCAAAGTTGTCGATTCTTGACCGATTCGAGAGTAGTGAATCGTGGGTGAGTTGGGTTCGAACTATGAACGTCATTTTCAACACGATTTTCGCTGCCTTCGGTTAGCAATTGTTGTGTAATTATCATAAATCATACAAACGTTATTTTGTACCAGGACGGAGTCGCCGTGCTCGACGTCACGCTCGCGCAGAAAATCTCATCTGAGAATTTATCAAATTCAAAGAAAAGCGCACCCTTCGACGAAAGCATCTTCGAGACAACCTCAACGATGAGCGAGCTCGTCACCTTGTTCGACACAATTCTCTCACTCGACTACTTCAAACAGGTCAACATATTGTTTCACGACTTTCGCAGTTCAATTTCACGGTGTCCACGTTGGCCATAGCGTTAATTAATTATTGGATTACAAGTCTTCATAAATGTTTTTCGATCTCTCCATTTAATTTTAATTAATTTTGAATAATTTCGCTGGACCTACACTTACAAATCAACTGCCAAGAATCGACGATTCAGAATCGAGTGAATTGAGTCCTGAGTGAATTCACTCGATTCTGAACCGTGCCTCAAAATCGCTGGCTGAATCGCCACCAGAATCGACAACTTTGACTGTCCCTATTAAGTACTTTCGCACACAGCTGTAATTTGTTCCATTGCGACATTTGTGTCACTGGCAGCCAAGTTGCCAACTGACAGCGAACAAATCTTGCACTGCGAGCCCTTTCGGAAAGAGTGTCCCAGTAAGCAGTAAATTCCAGGCGATTACACGAAGGTTTCTGACGGCGATATGCCAGCGCTCGAATAGAAGTTGATAGTGATGTGTCAAAACAGCGGGCTGGCATATTCAATCTGTGATACTGACGCAATAGCGAAATTTGACTTAGATAAAGGACGTGCAGTAGAGGTGCCAAAAGAGGGAGGAGAGAGAGATTTTTTCCTATTCCCTCCCTCTTATAACCTGGCGCCTGTGCTTTCTCTATGTCTCAAATTTTGCGAGTTGCGATGACAAACGCTGCTCGAAGACAATTCTTGTTCCGGGCGATCCTACATCATTTTTTTAAGAGACACTCTCAGAGGGTTGGTCGATCGAGGTGCATCCGCTCTAGTTGTCGATGAGCGGGACCAGATACAATTTGGGGCAAGTGTCCACGCACCTTATGCAGGGCTCCCTTGTATTATGGCTGTGTGACCATCGAAAAGTCGCTTGCTCAGCGCGTCACCTCGGTGACAAGGCAAGCCGGGACAGTAACATCTCCTGAAGGTTTGTATGATGTGTAGTATGTACCAATGTTTTTTACTTCATTTTTTAAGGTATCAACTTTTGTCCTGTTGAGGGTAAAACTCTAATACAATCTGATCTAGGGGGATCCCCTCGTCCACATATTCCTTCAAATCCAGGAATGCGCTAGTGTAACTTCATATTTGCTCCTGAAGTCCTTTTCTATAAGTGAGAAATGCGGCCCTCGGACCACATCAACACAAGCCTACGGCCTGATTGCTTAACATTTCAATGATTGTTTCCCCATCTGACTTCTAACATACAAGAACCGCATGATACCATACATCACGGCACCAACCAGTGCAATAATCTGTGATCCAGTTATAGTCAACTTAAATGAAGAAACCACAGCCAAGGACAACTCACCCCAGCGAACAGATCAGGCATCCACCAAATGTAATTCGATGTCAGTAGAGCACCAGCTATCGGGGTTCCTGGTAGATAAAAACTTAGAATTTTAAACAAAACATGGCACAGACGCCTACCAATCAAACTTCCAAATCCTGTAAGTGAGCGCGTGAGAGGGATCGAAACAATGTAGAAACCTCATAATACCCACCACTCATAAAGGAACAGATGCCCATCCGCCCCCTATGACACCTGTAAGATGGTTTGTGCATCCAAATTTAAAAGTTATTACTCACCCAAGCTCGGAAAGGTTGGGCGTTAAAGTAGCCATAAGCGGAGCCACCATCGCAATGTCTGCATGATCGATCAATTCATCTTAATTTCACCATGATGGAACTACTTACACAACCCAGCACAATAGCCATAAAACACACCAAGCACAACGACGCTGGCCAGGCTATTCAATGCAATCATGCCCAAAATGATCACACCGCACGAAATTGTCGCGATTACGATTAGGTTTGGGACTCCTATGTACGCCGCAATGTACCCTGACGTGACTCGTCCCACACAATTGGAAGTATTTAAAATCACAAGCTAGTGATGTCGTCAGTAGCTAAAATCTCTTGGATGACGCTGGAACCCACAGAGTAAAATGAAAAGGTAATGTTGATGCCATGCTTGATGGAGTCCAGTTGAAAGAAGAATAACGGGTAGTAGAAGCCAGCCTGGAAGAAAAAGCCCCTGTAGGAGAAATAGTTGGAGGGATGGGAGAGAAGCCGCATTACAAGACTCACCCTGCTGTCATGAACATCAGCGGTACATCGCGAATAGATTTTTTAGCCGCCACAATGTAATTCACCGGTGTCGTCGGTGGATCAAGGCGAGTTCGCATGCATAGACATGCAATCAAAAGGAGCCCGCTGACCATCGCTGCGCTTATACGGACGCCATTGGTAAAGCCGACAGGACCATTCAAGAGGTTATTGAGCATAATCGGATGGACAATAGCACCTAGCGATGAACCCGCAGCGACAAATGTCATAACCAACGTGCGTTTCCGTCGGAAATGATGTGAGATAACAGCTATGCTCGGGATATACATGAGACCTGACGCGATACCCGAACATACACCTTGAGCAAGGAATATCTACACTCAGTCAGAAAGGGAGATTGAAAAGTCTGCGGTGGGTTACCTGGTAGTACTGATTGGGCTTCGCCAAAGATAACATGAAAAGAGAGAAACTCTGTAGAAGCGATCCAGCAATGACGATATGATAGCTAGCCAAGCCTGTTGAGTATCGTCAAGAACCTGCAGTAGGGCTGCACTTACAAATAACCTCGGTCATATAGTGAACCTGATATAAGGCATACAGCGGTGATTAGAAATGCGTTGCAGCTCCCGATCCACCTACCAGAGACTTAAGGGTACCCCACAGAGACGCAAGTAGAGACTCACGATATAGCAGACGACGTCTCATTCGTGCCGTCTCATTCGTGAGGTAATGCTCGTTATAGAAATCTGTAGGGTAAGATGTTTAATATATATATTCGTTTTCATGTGCACCAATACCTTCGTAGACACCAAATGAAGTGGTATAGCTTTTAACTTTCAGTTACAGCACTATTCTTCCCAAACTATCATCAGACTCACCCAAACCCGCAGAACTGCACAAGAAACCTGGTAAGCAAAGCGAGTAAGACCAAGCGCTGTGCCAAAATCGAGTCTTCTTACACCCCGAAAGTAGTGGTCCAAGCTGTTAGACCACCTTCTGGAAACTCATCCAAAGGTGAGGGAGTGTCGGAGTGTTTGACCACCGGGCATGCCAATGTCTCTGAATCCTCTTTGTCCTCGTCACCGAAGACCCGAGGTTCAGTAAAAACGGTTCGAGTGCTAGATTGGGATGCCATCCGGGGGGGACGGGTGACAGCAGCGACTGTATATATATTACCCGTTGAGTCATGAGTCCATGACTCATGGCGGATGAGTTGTGAACCTGTCTCGGCTTCTCGGAGGATAGTGGAATAAAGACCGATGGGAAATGTACTGATTGGTACATACATACATGCGCTACTGGGTCAAGGCGTCAAAGCTTTTAAACCTGAATCTCAGGCCGAGGAAATTCAAGTCAGATTGTACCCGACGCTCCCGTCGTTCCCGTCGGTCGAACCCAGATTTACTTCTGGGATGAGACTGGTATATTCTGCTCGTTATATGGCCACAAGAGATTCGACAATCTGTACACAACTGCGCAACGTACCGGCTTCATGTTATTGCTCTTTTTTCTGACAAGCTTCAAAGAGATTCCGGTAGTCAGAGTACGTAAGCGCTGTAGCATAAGGATGCACTATACTTGATCACATGGCGTGATGGAAGGATCGGAGAGATTGCCTCCGAATCTCACCATAAGTATATGTTGCAGAAGTTTGTTTGGCGCACGTAGAGCCTTGTAGAGCTCGTCACTGCGATAACTCCGAGTACATAAGAGTTACAGCAGGAAGGTTGGTTCTTCTCCAAGTCTGTCAGGATCTCTTCGGATAGGCGTTTTGTTTTTCCACGCCCTTGGAGCAATTAAGAATGATGGCCATTTGTGTAATATCCAGTAAATAAGCTCCCATCTGTTATGGTATGAAGTAAATGACCGTCACACGTCGGGCATATGGTGTAGCTGGTTATCACATCCGCTTAGCATGGTGCTGAGTTGCGGGGGGTCTCCGGTTCGAGTCCGGATTTGTCCACATTTTTTGTTGAACATTTATTCGACACACGATCAACGTCAGATTTTTGTTATCGTCCTCGATGCTAGCAATACTAGCGTACCTTCGTTTCTATCCTGCCAAAACTTTCTTCATAGAATACATTGTCATTTCCATCTGACGCTCATTACTCTCCTTTCGACACCCGATGTTCTTTCCCATACCGTCTCGACTGTCCCTCCTTTATCCTCATCCCGTACACATCGAACGAACTCTGCCACTCCACCACCCACGCCGAAGTAAAGCACCTTTGCAGCTACAAGACAGAGGTAATTGTCTACATCTGTGAGATCTTTAGCGTTGCAAGCACCGCGTATCATAGGAATAAGACTCGGAATAGACTCCATTCGGTATATCGTCTCAGATGTCAGCACCAAATTGTAGCGGCCGCCTGATTTTTGCAGGTCAAATGTATCCCACGAGCCAGAGAAGAAACGTAGATGGACTCCGTATGTCATCAAAGACTGTTGGAAGGCGTCTCTCAGATTTTCTGAGATATTCAATTCCAAGGCCGTGGAGTCTGGAGGTTCTTCTTCTGACATGCGGTATGTCTCCGCTGCCCCAGACAGATCTACATATGAATGAGACTTCAGGAATGGAAGGATTTGATTTTTTTTACTAACACCAGGTCAGAATAACGTTTGGAATGGTCATTAACTCCAGAACGGACGCATTATAGTCCTGGAAATGGATATGTGTCTGGTTCTGAGAAGGCGGAGATGAAAATATTCGATGAAGAATATACAACGATGGAATCGATGTACCACAGCCGACCTGGGAAGCTGTTAGCTTTAGCGTAGTGCCAAAGCGGAATTCTTACCTCTAGCACACGCTTGCCGCGTACATCGAACTGCGAGCCAATACTGTCCAGATAGCCAGCGAGATCAAGGCTGCATTCCCATGTCTTCAAGCCACCCTCATAGACGAGAGGCACAAGGTCAGAGGGCGCATTAAGGAACTGTAGTGCAGATTGTGCATGGGCATTGGATGGTTGCTCCGAAGGATCCAGGTCATCAGCATTGTGTGAGATCAACTGAAACCTCGCATCGAATAGATCACGTCTTGGAAGTGAAAGGTCACTTCCGTTCGAGAGCGGGATCGTAATGGGAGAATAAGATATTTTGGATGGCAGGCTGTCTAGCTAATCCTTGCACCCCGATCAGTTCATACAGAATGAAGATGATCAGTATTTGAACATACCGCGTCCGCAAGAGAAAGTTCGGTAAACGCGTCCGGGACGACTGCCTGCGCAGAAGCGGGGCGGTGGTTTTGTGTTGTACAATTTCCATCAAGGCTGCCTATACTTTGCTCACCATCGTCTTCCACGTCGAAGTTGAACTTGAACATTGTTACTGCGATCAATTCCGTTCCGAGATGATCGACTCGTCACTCCTTAGTGGTGTGGCTCAGCGAGTCTGTGCGCCAGTGTGGCTGTTCAAACAATTTCCTTATCTAGGTCGCAACGCGTCTAGAGAGTTAACTTGGGGATTCCTCTGGTCTGGAACCGCTCGGATCTCTTAGCTGCGCGTCCCGTCTCCTGCGGTGTTCTCTAGTATAAGTAGCTGTTCCCCCAATCGACCTAAACTATACCATCACAATGCGCCTCTTAGACGTATCAATCGTTCTTGCAGCTGGCTCCGCTGTCCTGCCCTGCGTTACTGCATGGGGAGCCGTAGGTGAGTATTGTCGAGCTCACGTCGCATTCCGGAAGAGTTCAACACCCCTGTAGGTCACGAAGTCGTCGCGACAGTTGCTCAGATGCATCTACACCCTTCAGTTATGCCCATACTGTGCGACATCCTGAATTACAAAGGCGACTGCCACCTCGCTCCAGTCGCTGCCTGGGCAGACAAGGTGCGCGGCCTGCCACAGTACAGGTGGACAGGCCCGCTGCATTATATCGGTGCAACCGACGACTATCCTAGCGAGACGTGTGCCTTTCCTGGAGAGAAAGGATGGGAGGGCAGAAAGAATATCAATGTCCTCAGCGGCATACGGAACACCACAGGTGCTCTGGAGGATTACATGGCTGCGCGCAGAATGGGCCTGACAACTGAGAGCGACGACGAAGGAGCACAGGTCGCCCTCAAGTTTCTTATTCACTTTGTGGGCGATATGCATATGCCTTTGCACCTCACAGGACGTGATAGAGGAGGGAATGGAATTAAGGTATCATTCGACAGTCGTGTAACGAGTAAGTTGTTCCCTCTCTCATATCTCTTTTTCTTACATCTCTTCTGGTAGACCTCCATTCTCTCTGGGATGGCCTCCTCATAGCCAAAAGAATCCGCACAATCCCCTACAATTATACCCGCCCTCTACCACTTCCCGACGTCGAAAGCCAGCTACGTGGCGCCATTTATGACCCTTACATCCGTCGTATTGTCTGGGAAGGCATCATGGGCAAGTATCACGATGAGCTCGAATCGTGGCTAACGTGTCCTGCCCTTCCTGTCCAAAATGTCCAGAGTAACTGGGAGCAGTGGTTATCTTGGGCGTTGGGTCGCCGCATTGGGTCTTGGTTTTTGGGAGATGGAGGCTTGAACACTGATGACGACACCTTGTGTCCATACTATTGGGCAACTCCCATTCACACCCTTAACTGCCGGATCGTCTTCCCGAAAGCCTTGGACGAACCGCCGTACAACCGTATTTCCTTCTCTAGCACCGATGATCACGGCTGTAACTCATCTAGTCATGCTCATGAAGACCTTTGGCTTTCTGCACCGAGAAAGAACCCGTATCTGGAACTGGACACGCCCGAGTATTCTGGAGTCATCCAGGATGAATGGATTGTTGAGAAGTTGTTGTCTCAGGGAGGTATTCGGCTCGCAGCTGTTCTTAACTGGCTTTTCGCAGACACGCAAGCCTCAACGCGTTTCAACAGAACGCGTTCATTGATGTTGTAGACGTATCACCCAAATACCCCAATACCAAGCACTGTACATATAGATAGCGGCTTCGTGATATCGAAGTCAAGTCTGAGATCGATATTAAATGATATGCATTGTTCCAGTGGCAAACTAAACATGTCTTGTACAGAAGTATATATCTTGACAAGAGCTGAAGTCAACCTAAACCATGACAGTAAGTAACATGCCCAACATAGCGTTCAACAAAAGTCAGAAAAGCCGATGTTTTCTTGTCCCCCGCAGTACAACGACTGCCAGACCAACGCATACGAATCAAAACGAGACATACAGCGCATTGCTCTTGCGAACAAGAGTGGTCCAAACAAACATGCAACGAACAGGAGACTCAAAGAATGGATGAACTTGGTTTCGTCTTGCAACAAAGAAGTATACACATGATGATAGCGGACACTCACTTATCTACACTCAACGAGTTATCGGGGTTAAAGGTCACTCGAAGTCACCTGAAAAAGTAGTCGTCAGCGTGTTGTCCTCGATAAAACGAGAAAATGTGGATCAGAATTGAGAGTTTTAGTATAAGGTTGTCCACAAGAGATTTTGTCTCCTTCGGAAGCAGAACTGAATATTGGAATCATCATAGAAGGCGCCCTAAAGCACCATGATGAAAGGAAAATTTATGCTCACCTTGATCTAATTCATCGAGACAACTGGAAGGCGAACGACTAAGAAAGTGGGCGACAGCTGGCACAAGAAAATCCGAAGAGCAACTGTATAGATGTTTTTGGATCTCCGCCAGACTCCGACACCTCGGCAAGCAAGGTGATTTTTTGTCGTCTGAACTTTGAACTCTGCGTCTTCGTCAACTTGTTACTTTCAGCATCCAAGGTGAGCCTGGCTTCATCGCTTCTGAAATGACGATACTTTCCATCCTCGAGTCGGCGACGGTCTCCAATGAGCCATCACTCGTAACATGCATCACCAACTGATCCTCGTCTTTATTCTTCGTGTCATTGAACCATCTACTGACTGTTTTTTCCTTATCTTATAGGTTGTGTTTCGTGGTTGCGCATGTAATGTGTGAGCATTCTACCTATCTCCTTCTCTCCCCAAGATGCTTTATATTATACAAGCATATGTCCGATTTTTTATGATGGACAAATTGTTCTTTCCTGAGGGAACACGATCTTGTTGTTGAGTTGCTGCTAATATATAATTTTCTAGGTGTACGCACTTCGTGCCGTGGTCTTTGCGTAGTACTCCTTGTATCATTATTTAGTTCCCCGAAACTCTGGCTTGGTTAAATCAGATCTTCCTCTGAGGCTCACAATAGAAGTATGCTCCGAACACGACGAGTATCAGTGGTATATATTGCAATTCACCACAACTCCAAGTGCGCCTTTGGCAGGTGCCATGCATGCGTTCGAGTGCAAATTGGAGCGACCCTATACATGCCACGATGAGAATAAAGGATGGAAGCCCATAAAGGCACTGTCATGAACGAATTGATGCAACACAACGCCTCCCTGACACCCTTCCAGACACGACGGGAAACACGGCGTATTCCTGTGTGTGTTGTTCTCGATCACAACGTCTGCCTCATCTACTGCCTCGTACTCTGATGCAGAAGTGGCGCTGATCAAAGACAAAGCTGTTGCTTTCCTGGAGGGTGAGTTAGGAATGGATATAGCTATCTCCTGTGGTGTGTGCAGGGTATGCGAGAGTGAAAACGACCCTTGTACTCCGTGTGCATGAGATGGCGAGCAGTAAGGGTGCTACAGCGAGCGATGGTTCCCCGGCTCTGGTAGGAGGGGAAGAATCTCATACGTTGTATCTGCGTCGTTGTCGTCTGTGCTACCGGTCAGGGTTCCAGTACGACCTTGGGTCTGCCAGTGGTGTGAAGGACTCGCAGAGTGTACCTGTGCTTGCCAGTTGGAATAATCTATATAGTTTAACGGTTGTGGGGCACGCAGGGCGATCAGCATGGCAAAAAAACAAGGAATACGTCGAGAATAAACTATGCCACCGCCACAACCGTAGGCATCCCAGGTATCATAGGTTCGGTCTCCGTGTCCTTTCCGGGAAAGTCCCTTATCATTACTTCCATCGTGACACCCAAGTTTTCTTTGCAATCTCCACAGGCGCCAAGCCAGTGCGCCCAGATGGCTCATCAACGATACTCAATCGGGCATCATCCAGCGATGTTGGTTGTCCGCCGAATAACGCCTATGTGCCAATCGCTATAATGTTGCGTCAATGGCTGGCAGTACTTCATTTTCTTCGTCTCTAATGCCCCTGAAACGACCCCTTTTCAATATTCCGTAACCAACGGCGTATGGTCCCTCCGCCTTTGACTGTGGAATCTTCGCGATTTGTATTTCCAACGCAGGTCGGTCCAAGGGTAGTCATATATGCCATCCGATTCAGCCTCTAACCAACCAGCCATTTCCAACCCCGATCTCTCTTTCAGTAGCCTAACTGCTGTAAGATATCGTATATGTTTCCCATACTTACTGTTCAAGGTCAACAGGTACATCCAATACAAGGACCTCTCGTGAGAGAGAATAATTTTCCATTAACTTGAGTTATCTGGGATCTGAGATTCTGAGGCAACCGTTTGCGACGGCTGCTTGCTCTAGGTCACTTTCGTCCGGTGCTTTCTAGGCTGCTGGTACCCTGTCATCTTGTCGTGGCGTTGACTTCGCTTCGTCTCCACATTGTGTATTTCGAGTTGAAATTATTATTGGGAGCGCTGACGATTCCGTGGTTAACGGGAACCAAAGTTGGCATGAGAAATTGAGCCGTGAGGGCTCGTTTGTGCTCACTGTGCGCTTAAATCATGGCAGTTCGTTACTCTCTTTTGGGCATGCGATTCCGAGAGGCCACTCGGTAACATCAGGTGCTTTCAAGATAGACCCCTGGCACCTCATCGTGACTCTTCACCGGCGCATATTGGGCGCCAAGCTCTTCATCTCTCTTCTCCGATCTCTTTAATAAAAAGGAGCTCACTTGTCAAACGTGGCATCGCATAGGCCTTCGGCTAATATCTGCCATAACGCGTACTAGCGCACATTCTAGTCTTCGTGAGTAGCCCTAAACGACCAATAATGAAATAACCAGACGAGATCTCTTGCAGACTTCCGTCTTCTCAGCCACGAGGCATCTCACACACTAACTGTAGTAAAACCCTGTTGTTCTTGCCACCATTGGAACGACATCTTTCAGGGACCCTGCATCTAAAAGTTCAAACTTCTCATTGAGTGCTCATTGAGCTGAGTCTGATTTCAGCCGAGCGCGTAACATCGCGTAGGCATCGCTAACATCGCCTACGTGCTCGCGTAGGCTTGAAACAAGCTTGAAATTGTTAACGTAAAATGAGTCCTCTCTCTGATGTGGCACCAATTTCCCCATCTCCCGTCTCCCATTACAATGAAATGACCTTTCAGGGACCCATGGCAGCACTTTCACCTCTAAAACTTTGTTGTTCACAATCGGTTCAAATCCCAACGGCCATGCCAACGCAGACGTCACAGGTTACCCCAATCCGGGGACTATTGGGCGATCTAGGTGACGTTCCAGTGACATGCACGGCGCAAGGTCCTTCCTGTTTATGTCAGCACCGCGGATGGCATGTTCTCTGCCACGAAGGAGGAGTAGCTCTGGGACACCTGACGCTTCTCCGGCTATTCCTCATCAGAATCAGGATTTCTGCCCCTTGGTTTGCCATGAACTGGCATAGTTTAGCTCGTCTCCCCTTCTGTCCGTTCGCAAGACATTTAAAAGGACTGCGGGTACCTATGCTTTCCCAGAATCTTACATGAATTTCCCCATTACCCCGCAACTGTAGGCCCTATAATTTATATCATTGCTTGCCCTAACCACCCTTCCATAGCACAACAGTGCAAGATCAACTTGTGGTCAACCACGACGTCCTTAAGACGACATTTATAGCGCCTTTGTCAACCCACCCAGTAATCCCCCCTGTGCCACCGACATGGTAGGGCTTCTCAAGTCGACCTTTCTTTGTCACGCTGATTGTCAAAGATGTGTCCTTCGACGCTGCAGACCTCAACGGTACATCGCGATCATGAGTTTATGTTGTCAAGTCCTAGGTCAGTCTTCTCCTTCTCTTCGTTCCAGACATCTGACATCGTGACTAGCCATCCTGCTCTGCCCACTTGCGTTGACCCGTCCACACAAGGCAATCCATCAATCAGCACTGACCACAATTGCCGTGACTTCACCCAGGGCCAATACTCATTGAAATCTGATTTCACATCCGACCTAGTCTGGGCCATACCACATCACAGCACTCAGTGCTATGAACCTATGTTAGAAAGGATCTACATCGGGCACTCTAGTCTTCCTACAATAGGAAGCAACTACTCGTCTTCATACTTATCTCCATCAATGTATGCCTTTCGTCACCTTGTATGAACCTTCATTTTGTTCACAATCACGCTCATCTACAGGGAGTATCCGAATGGCCTCGCTTCATATCTCCCCTTTCCTTCACAATATTCCGTAACCAACAAAGATACCCATCTTGTGTCTCAGCTCGAAACATCTTCCACTGTGTTCCCACTGTCCAATGACTCGTCGCATCAGTGGCAGTATTTTGTCCCTCGACAAGACCTTCCAAGCTGTTCATCCACATCCATGGTCCCTCCGCCTTTGACTGTGGAATCTTCGCAGTTTGTATTTACAACGCAGGTCGGTCCAAGCCATGGTGGACATATATGCTATCCGATTCAGCCTCCAACCAACCAGTCATACCCAATCCCGATCTCTCTTTCTAGTAACCCTCATCCTTACCTACAATATTGTTACGAGCCTGCTAGAAACAGCCTCATTCCCTCATCTCCCATTTTGCTCTCCTGCCTATGGCTACTTGACGGAACGTCCTGCGGATTTACAGGACCACTGCAAGTGTTGAAGGCGCATTGCAAATCCGCTCATTTTTTTGGGCCACAAAGTGCCCAGATTGAATGTCATTGGGAAGGTTGCGATTATCATAAGCGCGGTGACCCCACAGTTAATGTCATGCGGCGGGACTGCATATGGCGCCATACGTATGAAGTCCACTTGGGGATGAAGAGGGGTACATAAGTTTACTATTTTATCATCTGTTATCGTTAGTTTCTTACCGTCATCGCTTCCCTTGAAATCAAGCGCCAAAAAGTCCAATATGTTAGCTTGGGGTAAATATATTATGAACACATTCACGTTAAATGGAAAAATGGGCAATGATGAATGATTCCCGACTCCCACGTGCATAACGATTTGTCTTCCTTCTTTCAAGGTCTGACTTACAGGAGACTAAAATATAACTCGTCAGTGGTACCCCGGACCCAATACATCCGTCCACTTCACCAATAGAATTCCCGGTGTAATAATTATATCGAAGTTCCGCTATCTCGCACCTACATAGTCAACCGTTTACTATTTACATTTACCAGTGCCATTTATCATCGAGCGACTAAAAAAAGCTGAAA
This sequence comes from Rhizopogon vinicolor AM-OR11-026, assembly GCA_001658105.1. Classification (NCBI taxonomy): domain Eukaryota; kingdom Fungi; phylum Basidiomycota; class Agaricomycetes; order Boletales; family Rhizopogonaceae; genus Rhizopogon; species Rhizopogon vinicolor. The sequence goes on from KV448763.1 coordinate 13,002, forward strand.
GAAAAAAACAAACTATGGATATACAGTATTACTTCAGTCCAAATCAACTATGGGGAGAACCAGAACCAGAACCGCCGCCGCCACCACCATTAGGATAGGATGCACCATTTCCCAGCAGCCCTTGAGTTTCCAAGTTCATCCATCCAGCGCTTCTTGGATCATCGAAATAGTGCTCTCCAAACTTCGGCGCCTCGTCGAGGGACTCGTCATCGTCGTCCCAAGCGAGCCAACCCCGATCCCTCTTTCCAGTAACCCTCATCCTTACCTACAATATTGTTACGACCTCATCAGGTAAACCTCAACCTTACTTTTTGGCACTTTTTGGCACTACGCGGTACTACGTAGTACTCAGTAGTAGTAAGGTTTAGCTGATGCTGTCAGAAACAGCCTCGTTTCCTCATCTCCCGGTTTGCTTTCCTGCCTATGGCTACTTAACGGGACGTCCTGCGGATTTACAGGGTCACTGCAAGCGCTGAGGGCGCATTGTAAATCCGCTCATTTTTTTGGGCCACAAAGTGCCCAGATTGAATGTCATTGGCAAGGTTGCGATTATCATAAGCGCGATGACCCCACAGTTCATGTCATGCGACGGGACTGCATGTGGCGCCATACACGTGAAATTCACTTGGGGATGAAGAGGGGTACATAAGTTTGCTATTTTATCATCTGTTATCGTTAGTTTCTTACCGTCATCGCTTCTTTGTTCCGTTCGCAGCTATACTTCCTTCCCTCGAAACCATGCGCTATAAGTACAACATGTTAGCATTTACCCCGTGTATTATGAACACATTCAATGATTAATGATTTCCGACTCCCATGTGCATAACGATTTGACTTCTTCTTTCAAGGTCTGACTGACGGGAGATTAAAATATAACCCGTATCAGTGGTAACTTACCCCGGACCCAATGCATCCGTCCACTTCACCAATAAAATTCCCCATGTAATAATTATATCGAAGTTCCGGACGTCTATCTCGCACCTACATAGTCAGTCGTTGACTATTACCAGTGCCATTTACTATCGAGCGACTAAAAAATCTGAAAGAAAAAAAAACAAACTATGGATATACAGTATTACTTCAGTCCCAATCAACTATGGGGAGAACCAGAACCGCCACCGCCGCTGCCGGCACCACTGCCGGCACCACCGCCACTAAGATAGGATGCGCCGTTTCCCGATAGCCCTTGAGTTTCCAAGTCCGTCCCATCCAGCGCTTCTTGGATCATCGAAATCGTGCTCTCCAGACTCCGGCGCCTCGTCGAGGGACTCGTCATCGTCGTCCCAAGCGAGGCCTGCCGGCCGTGTCTGCCCTTGAACGGCGTGCGCGACGGGAGCTGTCCGGTGCTCGGCAGACT
>KV448764.1:0-14319 GCA_001658105.1 Rhizopogon vinicolor AM-OR11-026
CCCCGCTGGACTAGTCTTCATTGTGCGCGGATGCACACAAGGATCTGGGCCCTTATAGCCTTCCGGTTGGCAGTAAGAAACATGGAAGTAGGAATCCTGGGTTTGAGATCAACTTGGTGGCGAGCTAGAAAGAGCCATAGACAGAAGACAGAGGAAAAGAAGCAAAATAGACAGAAGCTGAAGAGAGAAAAGAAAAGCTGAAGACGGCAGGCTCGAGCCTGCTGGAGCACGGCGCGAGCACTGTGAGGTGCGGAGAAAGAGATGCCACGTGCTGCACAGCCGCTGTCGCGAAGTCCTAACTCTAACCCTACAGTCGTGCCTCCTTTCGGGATAGACCATCAATTAGACTCTATTCTCTTACATAATGTGTAACATGGATATGCCATGGCCTCTACTAAGTCTACACTATGACTCCACCAGTCCTATCATAGTCCAAAAGCACCTCCCACTGGTACACCCTCTCTGAGCAACCCTCCCAAACCCAAACACCCTCAGCCTCCCCGAGCCGGTCAGTCAGTTCCCCTGACGTGTGAATTCCTTGTTGATTGTCAGACGGGTCTTCAGCAATTGCAGGAAATACTGGTTGCCATGCAAGCTGACCTTGTCGATGGCTGGGTCGCTAGGATGGGAGGTTACTTGTGCAGTTTGAAATTTGCCCGGATGGTAATAAACTACTAAAATTGATAGTACTGTCTAAAATATCTAGTTCAAGTAGTAGGACGAGAGCCTCCCCCTCGAAACAGGCGCTGGGAAGGAGCGTGGGTCCCCGAGCCTTCCGGTACATCGCGTTAAAGGTTGTAGTGATCGATGGCGCGTTCATTTAGGTGTGAAAAGTTGACCGAAGACGACTGTAGACGTTCCTCGAGTCAGGAGTTAGCTTGGCCATAATTGAGTTGTTGTCCAGCCCGGATCAGCAATGTAATTCAGACAGCATCGCGCGCAGGCATACGATGTCTGTGGTCATAGTCAGACTAAACCCCCAATACAGAAGGAACAACTGTCTTCCTTCTATTAGAGTCTGCCTATATGAGACTGGTTGCGTCAAGGGAGTCGTACAACAGACGACTGAGCTCGCCGGATAATGACTGGCAGCAGGATGTGATGCAGCCGCACTGACAACATAGTCTTAGCCTCTTGGCCCTTAGGGCTAGCTAAGCTTGCAAGACGGCTTCGACACACATGGGAAATGCTTGAAACGATGAAACTTCCAATGTGTATGTGTCTGCGACTCGGATTTGTTGTCGTTCATTATACTGTTACTCGCAAAGGATCTCATACGAGGACAACGGCAACGAGGAATATGTTTTATGCGATACTACGTGGATCGAATGACTTGCAATCAATATAATACAGTTTGAATGATGCGATAAGATGGTTTGTTTTCTGCACGTGGAAAAGGGTTCATTTCGTTTGCTTCCAGTGCGACGTAACACCCACATTCTGCAGTTCACCACTAGTAGCGCTTCAAGTAGCTCGAAACCAGAGAGGCTGGACTTGCTTTTGCAGCAGTTCCTTCAAAGCCTTATATTTCTCCTCGGGCAGCCTGGTCGTCGGTAAGCCCTCGTACGGGTCGTTCGAGGCGAAGGCGATGCACCAGAAGTTTTCCCCTGAAGTGTCTTGACACGACGAGGCCTCGTGTGGAAAAAAACGCCCGTCTGCAGCCTGACGTCCCTCGATCCTTCGAGAAAGATGTCACGTTTTGTCTTCGTACGTCGTGGGCTGCTAATAACCCAACTCCGTTATGCCTCGATGCAACAACCAGTTGTCTCTCACCAGACATCCACAGTACTTCACCATGATAAGATGCTTGAAGGAAACGATTCCGATACACATATATTCACTTACCGCTAAAGCAGTAAGAGTGTTGAAATTGAACATTGAAATTTGTGACAGCCTTTATATCATATATGCTGTATCACCGGCATGTGACCTTCGTCCACTGCGACAGGGAAACACCTGTGGATGCTTTAGAAGTAGAGCTTACAATGTTGTTTGCGAAGATTACTTGGCCAGTGTGCTTGCAAGACGCGGACTGCGCACATATGGACGAAGGTTGATACGGTAAGCAATGAGCATGCCATTTGAAATGCTTGATGTTCAGGACAAGTTAACTGTTACAAATGAATGAACCGCCAAATGTTAGCGCCGAATGTTCTGCTGGCGGGGGGACCACCCATAGGTGTACGGTAATTAGGTTCTGACGGAGTTTTAAACCTAACATACCGGCTCGGGCGGTCCGGCGATTCTGCACCGTACTCTTCGATATAATATTTCGAACCGTTCAACAGCAATCAACTCTTCTCGGCTTCCGCGTGTGAGTGCATCATGATTCATGATATGTTTTAGTGTTTATCTTACATTCTGACGACTTTTCTCTCCTCGGGCAATGCATTCTCATTGTCTTCATGCGCACTGCACATCTGCTCTACCGGACATTTTTTCTAGTATCGCTGATACTCTAGCTGCTGTGCGTGCATCGGCGCGCGTAAAAACGGTGAGTATTGACCTGCCATTAGCTCTTTTTCTTGTGATCTAATACATTTTCATGCATTTTGACCAAAGGTTCCTTGTTGAGTTTCTCCGACTCGTTCTATTGCACTCTACGTGCCGGAGTCAACACGCACTCGGCTTTTGTTTCTTACGCTTTCGATATCCCCGCTCTGGCATTGAATTCACGCTGAGTCCAGTGGCCATATGTGTCGTTGCACGCCAACATTTTCGAATGCGCATTTTGCAGCTGTCCTTGTGTACTGTATTTGTTCTTCTAAGGTCAATATGCTTGTTTTGTGTTGGGAAAGGAGTGTACTACTATCTTATCATGCTACTTACATGATGAGCATAGTTCAAATTTCAGTTATTAGAGGTGCAGAGCACTGAGGCTCTCTCCTCAAAGTTTTTTGAATTTCAATAACATTGATGGCAATGGCAAGCAGTCCTGTGTGTTTCGGCGCCGCCGGCCTCAAAACAACGCTTTTCGTGTGTTCCTTCTTCCCCTCGATCTATTTTGTTTTGTTTTGTTTTATTTCTGGCAGAACCGTACACCTTTAGGTGCCCTGCTGGCGCCAACTTGAACTCTCATGCGCATGACCATTGACTAACGAGACGTAAGACTTTAGTAACTACGGAAAGCTTCAGACACTCGACTACGTACGTTTCCACACTTGGGAGCTGCCAATCTCGACTCCCCACCTTCGTTAAGCAAAGAAAACCGCAAATAAAGCGCCCAATCGACCCGGCTGTCTTAACGTCTCGCTGCTCCTTCCGAAGTTTCATGTTTTTCTTTGGTACGTCACAACGAGAGGAGAGCGCTGGGAGCATCAGCCCATCATTGTGTGGAGCAACGTAAAGGACAAGCTCTTGACTGAACTTGGCTCTATTTGGCTAGGTTGAGGGTGGGCTGAGTCGCTGGTGAAACTGAAAACCATCGGCCAGGCACACGTGTTCGCAGGAGTGAGGTGAGGTGATTGTACACGCATCTCCGGGATACCGCACCTGATAAGATACCTATCGCCAGTATTCCTACATAAGGCCCGGGCATTCTTTAGCATTCCACTGGCAGGTGCCTGGTTGTCGACCCTGGTCTGGCGCCCTGATCAGTCCCAGTTGGTCTCGCATATGTCAGAGACGAACACGAGATTATTTTTCCATTGGCCATAACCTGCATAGCATGTCCCCTCGCAAATCGGGATCGTATGTGTATTGGCCTACGCCTGATGGACGTACCCACTCCAGACTGTTGGTTGTCACGTAGTGCCAAAGGTGCAGCACTAAGCTCATTTATATCTCCCCGCAAAAGTTTGATCACTTAGAGACAGACACCTGTATGGGGGTATCAGCGGATTCCCTTCAATTGCGAGGGGGCGCACCGGCTACTGCCTGTCATCGCTTGCAAATACTTCCGAGGGCATATTCTGAAACGCCGCTGCAAAGTCTCCAAAAATTATCCCTTTGGAGTCTGGACCAAAGAAGGTTAGGTGTTTCCAGTGGGCCATCTACTCGTCGTTCATCAAATGGGCCGACGCCATTGTCTGGCTAGCTTCTGAATCATCTTGTTGACATTGCAAGTGATTACTCATATTACCCGCGCTGGTTAAGCGGACCGCCTAACCTAAAATTAATGATCCACCTATCATAGAGGTGCCTATCTTCTTCCAAGTACGCTCAACGCGTTCGATCAGATTTCTCATTAACAGCAAATTGAAGAAGCATGTTTCGTACCGAGGCAAACTGAAGCCTAATAGACCGTTCGTGTTTCACTTACTCAGGCTTTCGGATATGAATCATTATTTTCATGCGGCAGAAAACAGCTTATTGCCTGGGGCGGTTTAATAGTTTAAAAGACGACTACATGTGAGTGTCTGTGGAATATTGCGCCCTTCTCAACCATGACAAGAGCTACATATTTACAATAGCTGCCATCGCCTCGTGCCCGTGGAAAATCATTAATGTAAATTGATTAGGGCGAATTCTTAGACCATTTAGACTCGGATTGGACTTGAAACATCGATCGGGGTCATCGGACAGAAATATACAACATCTTTCGGGTTTCAAGAAACTACAAGGCCTCCTCCGATGGGTCCATTATATGCCGCCGCCCGTCTGTGGGACTTTTATATATACGGGATTAATCGTAGGTCACACCAACATAATGATCTTGTCCATCCCTTCACGGTCAATTATGAATTACCTCCGAATCCTATATTCCTTCACGAGCGACGACATCACGACTACTATCATCCCGATTGTGTGTACTCCGTCGCTTTTTCTGTTACCATACACTCACCATATCAGACGCTATTCGCAGTTGTGGCCGGGCCACTCTGCACTATTCAACGCTGCACTCACATCATTTTTTGGATCTGGCTCCATCTACTCCAATTTAATGTTGCAAATCAAATAATAGACCCTCAGGAGGATGGGAAGAACAAGTCTTCCCGACCCATACCGTCAGGACAAATAAACGTAGAAGACGCTGTTGTACTGCGCTGGGCTCTCGTTCCTGTCTGTCTTGCCACGTCTGCATACTACAGCTCCAAAGTCTTCGGCATAAGCTTTGTATTGGCGCTGTTCATAATAATGTACAACGAGCTCGATGCCCACTGGCACTGGGTCTCGAAGAACTTTATAACAGCAGTGGGTTATGCTTGCTTTGAGATAGGCTCGACTCTGATCGCAGGTTTATCGCCGAGCATCTTATTTCTCTAAGTTGTGTGCTGACCTACTACTTGGTACAGGCAAAGATATGTCACGGTTAGAACCCACAGCAGTTTCGGCAATTATTATGAGCCTTGCAGTCTTCGTGAGCACATTGCATGCTCAGGATTTTAGGGACATAGAGGGGGACCGGCTAATAGGCAGACAAACATTGCCCATAGCATTCCCCAATTTTGCGCGAACTTCTATGTTTATATGCCTTCCTCTGTGGTCCATCTACCTGTCTCGCGTATGGGGGGTGGACATATTCTGCACTTCTGCGTTCACTGCATTTGCAGCGATGGTGGGACTTCGATTCATGACCTGCAATACGCCACAGGCAGCACGAAGGTCGTGCAAATTGTATTGTGTAAGTGTTGTTTCTGGCCTGTGCACGTCTATCCTGACGTGACGTATTAGCTTTGGTTTTCTGTGGCTCATCTTCTCCCCGCATATTGGCGCTATTTCCATGAAACGCAGACTTATTCCTTTTGATCATGATGATAAGATGCGATTATCAATAGAGCTAGAATGTACAGTATCGGGTGTAGGGTTGTAATTCAATGTAACACCAAAATGGTGTGTAACATAATACTCTCCTGTAAATCATGAAATGAGTTTAGAGTCGGAGTTCCTGATTTGGAGTGCACGCGCTCGAATTCAGCGCTTCAGCTTTCGCCGTGCGCGTGTGTTAGCAAGTGACCACGCTAAGGGAAGGAACCTGGAATGCACAAAGGGTAGCATTGCTCTGGAGTAGACTTTGTCTCTTTTCCAACACGTTGCCCCAATTCATTGTCTGTCTCTGTCGCTTTCTTCATCTCACTCTTTCTTCATCCTCCCATCCCCTTCAATTGGGTTCGCGTCAACTGCGTATAAAAGCGTGTTTTTACTGTCTTTTTTCTTACCACAATTCTACCCACTACGCTCACTCCCTGCACAATGGACTTCGACATGCCATCCCCTTCCCAATTCTCCTCTTCTTCTCAATGGGTACGCGCCTGCACCCGGCGTGCATCTGCCGACATGAGCGCCGATATGGATGTTGGTGTTGTTCGATGGATGGCCTCCCAATCTGCTGATCCAGCCATGCGAAAACTGTTAGCAGAGGATGTAAGGGAGAAAGAACGAGAACATAGACGTGTGTGCTCTTTCCCTTGACACCCTGGGGTAGTTTTGACCTTCCTTTGTTCTCGCAGTGCGTTCAAGTGCATCCGGGTATACTAGTACATCTTCATGGACACCAAGCACATCTAGCACGACCCGTACCGCGTCTCTCCCTACGTTTTCTGCGACGTCATCTAACACACTTCCATGTCGCCCATCTGGCTCGTCTACTTCGGGAGGAAAACCACCTCCGAGGAGTAAACCCATGTCAAAGAAAGTACCTCCATCCCGCGCTTATTCAGCAACAGCTCGTATGAAAGATAACGTTCCTCTCGATTTAAGTCAAGCTGCAGCGCTGCTTGATATGATAGGTAACGCTACTGCGAAGGCGGACGAGAATGCGTGGCTAAAGCAAATTCACAAAGGGAATATGAAAAAGAAGGAGATAAGTGACACATCAGGAGCCTCCACGGCGCGGAGGAGTACTGTCTCTACTTCTTCAGTTGGATTGAGGTCTACATCTTCCGCTTCAGCTGCAAGACATCCGGCAAAGACAGCTAGCACGTCGACCACCCCGGGTGTTTCTGCTTCTGCACCTTCCATTAAAACCTTGAGCTCCACGACTATCAAGCCAACTATCAAGCTATCTCGAGATAGTGGCACAGATACGGACGTCGAGATGACGATAGACTCGGATCGAGATTCCGTTCTCGAGGGCAGTATTTTCGCTGACACAATGAACGAATCTTTCTCAATGCACGTGGACAATATTGTACTACCGCCTGCCAAGCGCCCTCTAGGGCGAATGCACCGTGCTGGTACGGTTTCTTCAACCAGTTGTTCTACAGCTGCTTCCTCAAATTCCGGATTTGCGTCGTCCTCTAAAGTTGTCGCAAATGCATCCTCGACATTCATGGCATCTCTAGAGAAGCAACCCCAATCGACACAGGTGCGCCCTCCCGTGGCACCCTCAACGAGTCAGCGACACCCCCCACCACTCGGGATGCGCCGGCCACCCAACCTCCCTAGCACTGGGAACTTTTCGTCCCAATCGCGCTATGTCACCACGCAGTCGCCCTATGCAGCTTCGCAAACGAAGGGACAAAAGCAAGCGACGCTTCCGCCTTTCAAGCCGCCGCTACTCAGTAAACCTAAACCCAAACCCGTTCACATACCTAAGCAGATCGCCCAGAATCCCGGGAGCCCCAATACGTTGACGCCCGAGCTGGAGGAGGATAACGGAGACGATGATCATGAAGGCGGCGTGGCGTGTGCGGATTCGTCGTTTGATGTGTCTTTTGATGTAGATGCGGATGCCCTGGAGGCGACCATGCGGCAGTATGACTAGGGTGGTGGATATATGCGTCATTGATACTCCTAGAAGATACGAGGTGGATACAGCTATGCTTTCCGTCCGTGATCATTCAAATCTACGTATATTTACATGTACAGTCGTTAACATATATATACATACATGGTAATACTCACTTCATTATATGGTTACATTTATGTAATGGCGGTGTTTGAACTTTGCCGCAAACGTTAAGTATGTAAGTACTGAGTACCTTATGACCATTCCCTTCCCATTGATCAACGTCAACCACCAATGCATCGGTCACGCAGACCAACGGAAATTATGTTCAACCAATGTCCTAACCAGAGCTGGATTGCACCGTACAAAGATAAGATTCGAGCACATGTCGGCGTAAAGTCTGCCGCATATTAGGTCATTCATATCACGAAGAGGTTCTTTGAAGTAAGCCTGCTTAGGACACTATACTCATATGTGATTGACTACTTAGGCAGCAGCGCTCGATAGGAGTCGTCACGACCAGGGCCTGAATTTGTGTGAAGGCGAACAGAATCACCTGCCACTCTTCTAGACTTTAGTGGAGAGTACGCGCCCCAATGGTCAACTGTATTGCAGACATCACATGTTGTTAAGTTGAATTCTGGTACGTCACAGTACCACTTGTATCAGGGATGGCTTATCGTATTGTGGACATGTGCCCCATTCCTCCTGTCTTCGAGAAGCGCTGATGGTGGTTCTAATCCCCTCTTCCAGAACCGTACTAGAGTATTTATCCTCCATCCTTGGTAGCTGCTGAAGGCGCCCAGCTTTCCTTTCACCTATATTGTCTAGTGAGATATGCCCAGCTTAACCCTGCCAGAGTGTCCGCGCTATATCTCGCCTCCGGCAACCAAGGAGGAGTGTGAGTCAGAATATCCTTCTGGTATAACACTGTTGCCTAATCATTCAACGCGTAGTGGAATTTGCGAATCTGACTGTCATTGACCTTTCCAAAGTCCATTCACCGGAAGGACGCCAGGAGCTCTACCCCAAACTTCGAGATGCACTGCGCACCCAAGGTTTTGTCTATGCTATTAATCATGGTTACACTCAAGCTCAGGTTCGAGACTAACTCTCGTGACGCGCTAAGGCCTCTGAAGTACTGTCGTAGCGTGACAGGATCTTTGATATAGCTAACGCTTTTTTCACCCTTGTCCCTCCGGATGAAATGAAGACATACACAGGGAACATCGAAAAAGACGGATACTATTACGGTTATAAAGGTCGTCAAATTTGGGTGTGTCACTTCAGCAAGGGAAAACTTCTGCGAGACTTATCACTGTCGTCCAGAAACTTGACGAGGAAAATCGCGTTTTCGACCAAATCGAGCAGTACGGACGTAGGTGTTACGATTGCTTGTGTGATCAGCGCTTTTTACACTCAGGCAGTGCACAGGAATGTCACAAAGCTTCCGCATCCTCAGGCTGTGCGCCCGTTCCTTCCAGAGCTCGATGCTTTCTCCCGACATAATCACTTCAAAGTTCTCCACCCAATCCTTCGGTCAGCCCGTCTCGAACCCCTTGTGAATGTTTTGTCTTATTAAGAATTTTCATGCAGCTTGATTGCGCTAAGCCTCGAGTTGCCTGAAGAGGCTCTAGTAGAAAAACACAGCTTTGATGGCGAAGGAGAAACAGCTAGTCAGTCTTTGTTCTCCTTTATTTCGTCCTACGTTGATCGGCATATCTGCAGTCAGGTTTATGAAATAGTAAGGTGGTCTTCCTTCGTAACTGTTCGTTGACTTACCCACACTCGTTTAAGTTATATGCGATCGAAGGAGGAAGAGGAAAAATCCAAAAATGTCTGGTTGAAGGGACACACAGGTATAAAGTTATTTTTTCTAGGTGCACTTGTCTGCTTAAGCCGCATAGACTTTGGCAGTGTCTCAATCCTATGGAGTCAGCCTGTTGGGGGACTGCAAATTCAGGCTCCAGACGGCGGATGGAAATGGGTCCGTCACATCGACAACGCCTTAGTACGCAATTGAGCAGACTAGTGTAACAACCGTAAGCCTGATGTTCCGCTTCCAGGTCATCAACACAGGCGACATGTTGGGATTTTTGACTGGTGGATACTATAAGCCCACGATTCACCGCGTCGTCCAGCCTCCTGAAGACCAGCACGAGTACGAACGTTTGGGCACATTCTACTTTTCGTTGTCAGACGACAATGTTCGCTTGCTACCATGTGTTGAGAGCCCAGTGCTCCAGCGTGTTGGTATCGAGCGTCAGTGCCCTGATGAGGATGCCCCACTATCCGAGGTGTGGAGGAAGGCAAGGACGACAACGTATGGTGTGGTTGATCTTCAGAAGGGAATGGAACGCGATGTCGAAGAAGAGGTCGTTGAAGGTATCGTAGTAAAACATTACAACTAACCAATGACGGGTTACCTATACCTGCCTACGCATATCTTGATACTCTATTACGTAGCGAGGTACAAGCGAAGGAATAGAGTTAGGTCTTCAAGCGAACGGCAAACGTGACACAGCGCCTCTTGTTCTCGTGCCGCGACCACCGTTCGTCGCGTGTACAATACCGTGCTCCACATCGTGCTCGTCTTTTCTTTTCCCTACCCTCCTCTCCCTTTCTCTTCGTACTACACGATTCGACGCCTCGCTCTCCGTTTTATTCACTCACACAAGCGGCCTTGAGACCGCATATAGCCAGTGCAGCGAGGCGGCCCACCCACCCCGCAGCTCACTTCTTGGTTAGGACTTGCGCCTCGGGGCCGGGAAGCGCTACGCGCTTTCGCCCAAAACCCGGTGGAACATCTGGAGTTCTCTTCTAGTCACTCCCTAATAGATTTCCCGTAGCGTCTCTTAATTCAGCGCCAATCACATGTCACATCAAAGTGAACCTCAAAGATCTCAAATAAACAGGCAAATATTGAGAATCATCGTAGATGCGATTGCCAGTTGGATAGGCAAAGGCACTCCAAGATTCGTTCATCTCAGAGTATATGGCGAATACTTCGGTCGAACTGTTTTCGTGATAGATGGGAGACAACGGCCCACGATCGTAACTTGAAATGTGATGGGTTCCAATGGAAAGGCGTTAGGTTCTTTCGACCTGGGCCCGATGTCGGTCGCGACACGCACACGCCTATGAGTAAGTATAATTTCCCAAGTCATGCGGAAATAAAATAGAGGGGAGGATAGAACAGGATGCATCGACTATACATAATTCAGTACTAGTGCTAGGACAACTTTGTAATCAGACTCGTGGCGACATTGAGCCGGCCCTAAAGATTTAACCCCTTATGTGATCTTCCCCTATCCACATCTACCCGTCTTCTTGACCACATATATCTATTGCCCTTGCCATATCATCATCCTTGATATTCTCAAACATGAGACTATCAATCAGTTCCAAATCTGCTCTGAGAGCCGAAATCAATGATACTTATTTCCCGGAAGGTGTCCCATCCAGAGATCACGGATTTGTGGAATGAGATTGAACAGGGCATCTTCCAGTTTGCTAATTGTTGCAATATTGGCGGCTGCAATTTTCCAACAGAAATGCTTGCCGGTATTCGCTCACTTGCAAGACATTTAAACAACTTGGAGAGTGTTCAATTTTCAGTGTTTCGAGAAGTAAATATCAGTATCCTAGACTCTACTTTTCAGCGTCTCAAATACTGATTTTCAGTATCATGATCCTTGTCGTCAATCCGATTTCAATGTTGAAAACACTGAAATTTTGCACATCTTATCTTCTGGTCCTGACGTTGACTGCGGTTCAAAGATACAAAACCGTGAAGATCAGTATTTTGGACCCTGACTTTCAGTATTTAAAACACGAATTTTCAGTGTTTTTACTTCTAGACGCCAGGTGGCAATTCCCAAGTATATTAATATAAGCAAATTTGTTCGACAGTTTCCCCGCGGGCCGAAATATATTTTCATATGCTAACATTTGCCAGAGTTACTTCACCTACCACGTGTACCTGTTGTGTTTGAGTTTGCCGAATACCCTTTTGGTGAACAATATTTGACTTGAATGGTTTGTAATTCGATGATCTAGCAACATGGTATGGAAAGCCGCTGGGAGTGATCAGCTTGACGGAAAAGGCATTTGTTTGGCTTAGCCACCCGGCCGCTGCTTGAAGCATATTATTACTCAAATTGTGAGTCCGAATAGTCCGCATCGATGGCATATTGCCAGTGGACTTGGGGAGCTGATTGTGCCTTAATGCAATGATTGTGCACAACAGAGTCCAAAAGAAAACATTGATGCGTCTCGGAGTTGTTTGTGCTGGCCAGCGAGGACACCATGACTGACCATCGTCGACGCACCAACCAGCATAAGCCATGTCGTAAGTCTGTAACTCTCGCTAAGCCGATCACTAAGCTGATCACTCCCGCTTTCCATAACATCGCAATATATTGTTCGATGGTGCAATCTTGACTCCCAGCCCATGAAACCCAGTGAAATCTGTCTCTGACCCGGTGGAGAGGCTCAGTTATGTTGAGACGTCCTTACCATTTTTATATTGTGATCAAATGTGCTTGCTTATGACATGATGACGGAAACCTTTGCATCGTGTCGCATTTCTCCGTAACAGCTAACTTTGAAATGCTACTTCGTATTCGTATTGTCAAACTCATACAAAGTTCGTATGACATCGCATTGCAAGATGAAGCATTGTCACGTTACAAACAAACTACTGATGGCGAAATCCATCGCACGGAACATTCCGTCGGAGTTTCAACATGGTGTGTTTGACCTTGACCAAATTACTCTCCTACCGCCTTTAATCTTATAGCTACAGACGCCATCCAACACGTTTCCTGCCAGCGAGGGTGGCTCCCTCCTTCTTAATGACACGTCTTTCTTTCCTGCTCGGAAATTGGCTCCGGGGTCCCAGAATCCGCAATGGGGGGAGGGGGGTGTTTTTCTCCCTCCTATCAGGTCCTGGAATGGATTTGTTCAGTGACACGGCCTCAGTGGCTTTTCAGCAGATAGTGCAGTCACTGTTTAGTCCATTCCGACTGGTGAGTATACATTTAACACTGCCTTTTCTCTTGTCATAAATTTTAGGGCGCATATATCCACGAAAATCAACAACTACAGGCCTTGCGAGACCACTGTAAGGCCTTGGAGATGCAAATAGTCAAGATCACCACCGAACGTGATACTATATTTTATGTAATTATATTTTGCATCGATTTTGTACTCATATCGTATCAGATCGAGTTTCCAGCCACTTGCAAGTGCTGTACGCCTTCCCGCCCAGCCGCTCCATCTGAGTCCGATCTGTCAGTAGTGCTCTGCCAGATACCCGTCTTAGGATCACCTCCAGCTGCATCCTATATTCTGTGCGATGGATTTCGCATCAGTAGTTTGTTTGCAACATGCGACGAGAAGACAATGCTTTACTTTGCAATGCGATGGCATACGAACTTTGTATGAGTTTGACAATACAAAGTAGCATTTCAAAGTTAGCTGTTACGAAGAAATGCGACACGATGCAAAGGTTTTCGTCATCATGTCATAAACAAGCACATTTGATCACAATACAAAAATGGTAAGCACGTCTCAACATAACTGAGCCTCTCCGCCGGGTCAGAGACAGATTTAACTGGGCATGATAACTGACGAACTGATGCAATATTAGCTTGACCTCGTTAGTCGTGAGAATGCCACCGTCACGAATGTTCCGGAGTCACTGATAGTAACGATAACTTGGAGGGTTCCTCCGTGCCCCTATCACCACGTCAGTCTTCATATATATCGGGTTGAACTCATAGAATGGATCCTAAGTTGATCGGGATTCCAATCAACCCACGTGTATTCAAGCTGTTGAATGGCTCTAAGCATGCATAACAAATAATTTCCCGTGGGTCACAGTACTACCATATCTGTTTCGGATGGCTTATCTCGACCGAGGGGGGGAAGGGGGTCACGGTGGAGGTACTTATATCCATGCCTTGATAGCTGCTCAAGGTACCAAGATTTCCTTTCTCCCTTAGCGTCTAGTGAAATATGCCCAGCTTAACCCTGCCAGAGTGTGCACACTATATCCCGCCTCCTGCAACAAAGGAAGACCGTAAGGCATTTTATTAGTACATTATGTCTGACTAACGCAACGTATAGTGGAGTTTGCGGATTTGGCTATCATCGACTTTTCAAAAGCCCACACACCAGAAGGACGCCAGGAACTCTATCCACAACTTCGAGACACATTGCGTACGCACGGCTTTGTCTATGCTATCAATCATGGTTATACTCAGGCCCAGGTGAGGCTCGATCTTGTGACGCATACAACAATCTCTGAGGTACTGCCGTAGCGTGACAGGATCTTTGATATAGCCGACGTCCCCTTTACTGTCGTTCCTCCGGATGAAATGAAGACATACACTGCGAACATAGATAAAGTCGGATATTATGCCGGCTATAAAGCTCGTCAGTACTGGGTACGTCTTCTTCCAGTAAGGAACCTCCTTCGTGAGCCTTACCGTTGTCTTACAGAAAGTCGACACGGAAAATAATATTCTCGACCAGATAGAGCACTATGGACGTAAGTGTAGCAATCGCTCGTGTGCTCGATGCTTTTTACAGTTTTGCAGTTAACAGGAATGTCATGAAACGTCCTCATCCTCAGGCCTTGCGCCAGTTCCTTCCAGAAATCGATGCTTTCGTCCGACATAATCATTTCAACATTCTCCACCCGA
>KV448769.1:0-14219 GCA_001658105.1 Rhizopogon vinicolor AM-OR11-026
TAGCAGAGTAGTGGTGTAGTTTCTCCCCCCTTCCAAACTTACTCCCGGTCCCTTCATCACTTCGAACTCGTACTGCTACAAAATGTAGCATTCTTACAGTAGCTAGTGTTATTCAAGTTGGCAGATTGCTGGATTTGTCCCAGTGATAATTACCTTGCTGGCAAGGTCTTCTTGCCACTTAGAATTCTTTTTCCACCTTCTCTGGTCCTTTTTTCGGACACGTGACAATGGCCTCTTAAGTCCTTTCAGATAAAAGCCAGTATTCTGTATGCTACACCGTCTGTAACGAATACATCTAGCTTGTTTCTGCCCTATACTTCATCCATTATACAGTACCTGAAATATACGGTAGAGAACAATCAGGAGCATATATGTCGGTAGAAATTACAACGACGAGACTAGCGGCTGTTGCCGCACTGCTATCCACTGCGAGTGAATCCACACAAGGGAATTACAATGATCAGATAGAATGAAGACGAGAGACAGCACAACGCAAATGAAATAGACACATAAAGGATCTTAAGATACTCATGCGAAGAACTGTGTCAGAGAGAATTTGCAGCATTCTCAGTAGAGACACAACCGAGGGAGAGCCAAAAGCGAGTCCAATACCCAGGCCGTCTTATCACGACATCAGGGTGCAAGGGCGTTCCTGTGGAGGTCATGTTGGCAGTGGTGGCCGAAGCGGCAGGCGTCGTAGTGAGTAAAACATGTGATTGTGGTGATAACTGCTGACCCTGGGCCGTACCACTGGATTGCTGCTGCACAGCATCACCATTCGAAGGTTGAGAGGTGCCAGCAACATTAATAGTCATAATGTTGTTCGGGGCGGGGAGCTTCTTCCCTGATTTCCCTTTCACCCTAACGTTCCTCTGGGTACAAAGCATCAGATAGTTGCGGGAATCCAAATCATAATAATCGTACAGCCAGGCCTCTTGTATATGGGACCTCAACTTCCGGTGGATGCTGCTCAAGCAACTCGTTGTCTGGGTGATCTCGTTTGTGCAGCCGTCGAGAGAAAATAGTACGAGTCCAGCTGTGCGGGTGGAATATTCTTGGCGTGCCGTGGGCTGTAGCCTCGCCAATGGCTGGATGACGGGAACGACGAAATAGCGAAGTGAAGCGGTCAAGGTACGCGCGCCGTGGATGTGATGTTGAAGATTGACGTGTAGACTCGGAGGAGCGCGGAGGAGGTCGATTTGAAGAGGACTGAGGATATATATGTTGGGGAAAATATCTCGTAGATATGAGATAGTGGTGACGTACATGATCCCCTGTGCCATCCAAAAACCCTTGTGGTAATCTGCGTGCGTCGTTGAGCGGTCGGGCTGGACGCCGCGTGACATCAGCCTAGAGTACTAAAGGTTAGTTCATTCGGTAACTTCACTGAGTCATAAGATTAATACCTGCAAGGCCTAAAGAATGGCGTGACTGTAAGTGGGACGGAATATTAGGGAATGCATATTCGCTCACATCGGAATGCGAAAGAAGGTCGCCGAGGCCAGCTTCTTTAACAATCGCAGAAACATCCCATGTATATGCGCTGTGGTCATCACAGCCAGTGGTTAGCAGTTTTCCATCGGTCGAAAACGAAACGCATAAGACGACATCTGAATGTTTCAAGGGTGAACTGATTAGTTGACCATTGTCAAGATTCCACAATTGGGCTGTACGGTCGGACGAGGGCCACGAGGCAGTTGCAAGAATGCGACCATTCGGGGATATTGTAATGCCATCAACACTCTTGGCGTGATGCTCAGGCCAAACTGCGATGTTCTTCCAAGTGGTGGTATTCCATACCCTAATCAAGCGGTCAGTTGACCCGGAGATAAGGGTATTTCCGTCTGCAGTCCAAGCCAGGCAATTCACCATATCTTCGTGACCGAGAGTGGTGACCAGCTTGCCTGTCTTGGCATCAAAGATGTTAACAGAGGACCCGTCGTATCGATATCCACCAGCTGCAATCAAGGTTTCATCTGGCGAATAAGACACCGCGACTAAGAACATCCCGGTCTCCATTGGCCCCAGGATGGTCTCTCCACTCTCCGCGTCCCACACCCTTGCACTCCCATCGGATGATCCACTCAACACTCTCAGACCATCTCGACTCCAGCATACAGACCGCACCTCCTCTGTGTGCCCTGTCCATTTAGCGACCACTTTCCCTGTGTCGACGTTCCACAACTTCACGACCACGTCCCTATCCCCGCTAACCACTTTCTTCCTGTCTGGAGACAATGCAATAGCGTACACCTCACTTTCTCCATCCTGCCAGGCTTTTCCTATCGGTAACCCAGTCTTCAAATTCCATACTCGCAGCGAGCCGTCCGCTGAACAGGTGATTATCCGCTGTCCGCCCGGCACGTTTATGACGCCTAACACACCACGGGTGTGACCTTCAAATTGACGGAGATGTGTTATCTCTGGTGTCTTTTGCGTTCCAGCGGCAGATACAGACATGGCTTCCCTGAGGATTCCAGTTATTAATGGAGCACGGTCTCAACTACTGACATCACCTACGAAGAAATGTTTTATCACGAGTCTATGCGGCCGAGGCTGATTCGGATGCGTCAAGTGCGTGTTTTGAGTGGAGTTGGCTGGAAGTTTGAGTCGCACTCGTATCCAGGGTACTTAAGTATCAAAGCATATGCTGTGCACAGGGCCGAAGCGCCCCAGGTTCATTTGGGAGCTTGACAGGCTACAGCGATTTTCCCGTCGATCACAACCATCCACTGGTAGTCACTAGCCCATCACATAGTACCCACCTTGTGTTATTCTTCCCGACCGTCGTTTCTCTATTCAGAGCTGAGATCAGGAATAGTGCCAAGCGGACATTACTGTGACAACTCGTACCGGAAACACCTAATGCTTGATACGGCTTGTGCAACGCCTAAATTGAACCTCAGGCCTCAGGCCGGTGTGCTGGGGATTCCGGATGTATTGCAAATGGAGGAGCATGGCGCGCGCATCCTGTCCGGAGTGTTTACGGATGATGATATGCAAAGGGAGGGAGGTACTATCAGTATAGGTACGTCACTACCGTATGTATGAATAAGGAGACAGGGAGTTCATGTTAAACACAGATATTTGTGCTGCAAGTGAGGGAGGCATTCGCAAGCGTAAGGGCATCAGTAAACTACGACTTTTTCCACAGGAAGTACGGAATTCGCGTTCCTGTGCAGCCACACTCACATGACTGCTGATGTAAGTCACGTTGAACTTCGTTTCAAATTTTTCTGTCTTTTCGTTCCACTTCAACTCTAATTATGTAACATGATTAGTCTTAACTTCTACTTGCCCAGGTTGCACTGTCATGCCCTTGTAAGTCTTTGTATTTCTTTTCTTATTACTGTGCTTATTTACTTCACCCTTTCTCGCGCCCCGCACTCGGCAGAGTCGGCACCAACCATGACTCTATCACCCTGCCCCGTAGCCCCTCCTTAGTTGACCTGAGTAAGTCTTTCTTTTTCTTATTTCTACTAATAGCATATCATATAGCCTAGCTGCCCTCATGTCTCTCTCTCTCGTCTGCCACACCCTCCTATTCCGCCTCTCCTCGTTGTACATACGTATGTTTATCCGAAGTATCATATGTCTCGTCGCGTCAGAGATAGTAGCTAAGGATTAGCACAACCTGTCAATGTAGAGTGGCGACGAGGCATATGATACATTGGATAAATATACATACAATGAGGAGAGATGGGATAGGAGGGAATTTCCAATCGGTCTTGACTGGTGATCGGCTAGACGCAGTTCAACCGTCACAAATGTGTAGATCTGTCGAGAGCCAGAGTGGAAATGCTGTTGGGTTGAACAGGACCTGGAGCTCCCGGGCCGTGAAATGCTTCAATTTACCTTCGATACTGTATAAAATGTGGCTCGCAAATTTTCTTCTCCGTATCTCATTCACTTTCTCCTTGGTATGTAAATAGTGGTGTTGGCAGCATTCACCAGAGTCACCACTTCATCTGCCCAACGATTATGTATTCTCTTGACTTGCTTTCAACGCTTCGTGACTAAGATTCGCAGTTTACCCTCTTGCAGTCACATCATCAGATCTACTCACTGCTCACTGACCATCTCGACTCCCGTCCATTTAACGAACACCTTCCCTGTATTGGTGTCCCACAATCTCACTGCACATTCGTCACTCCCGCTTATTACTGTCTTCCAGAGATAGTGGACTTTCTCTGAATCCGTCCCGCCAGTTTTTTCCTATGTGTAACTCGCTCTCTAAGTTCCATACTCGCAGGGAGCCGTCCTGTCCACAAGTGATCCACTGTCTGCTTGCCAGTGGAAAGTGTATGGCGCTCCAGACAGTACTGTATCCTCCAAATTCCTGGCGGGGCGTTCTCGTTGGAGTCCTTTCCGCTCCAGCAGCACTGCGGCAGGCAATGACATGATAACTATCTGAAGATTATCACCATTTAAACGCATCAACTACATCAACTACGAAGAAATGTTTTATCACGACTCTGTGGCGAGGTTGGCGGGTATATCCAAGCAAGTGTTATGACTTGAGTTGAGTTGTCTACAGTGCGTGTCCATTTCACAGGGTGATCGACATTAGCTGTGCAGAGTCGAATAAGTGTTCCCGGTACATACTCATCCCGAAGTCATATGGCTTGATGTGGGAACCGAGCTATTTTGGAACCGCATCACTCCATAGTATATCGAGTATATGTAGTTCACGGCGTCAAATTCGACATACAAACAATGTCGTCCTCATCAGCCACTCCCAAGTTTCGAGTAGCAATTTGGTAAGTCGGGCGATGTCTCATGGACATGACGCAGACTAGAGTTCCTGTGTAGTGGCGCAGGCATAGGAGGGCTTGTCCTCGCTATCACCATAGATAAGTTTGCAGAGTGCGATGTCAAGATAGACTTATACGAAGCGCGTGACGCCATCATCACCGCTGGGGCTGGGATTTCGTTAGGTCCACATTCAACAGAAATCATGGAAGAACTCGGCATGCACGAAGAGATCTCTCGTGTTTCAACAAAGCCTTCCCCCAGCCATGGTCTGTCAAAGAGCCTGTTTACCAACCCTGGTTAACCTACCTCATAACAGGGACAATGTACAGGAAATCTGATGGTCAAGAGGGTGGCTTTGAGTGGTTTCGTCAGATCACCAACCATCGTCGGTGGACTTGACCATTTTGGACCAAAAGCACAGGGCTGACACAAGTTTACGCAGCCGGGCGAAGCCGCATGCAACGCCAGGAGCTTATCGACATTCTGAAGCAACACCTTCCGGCATCATCCACTCTTCACTTCAATAAACGCTTGACTACATATGACAAGCAGTCAGCAGGATCCCTCGTCCTCCACTTCGATGACGACAGCGTAGCATCTACGGACGTGTTAATAGGGGCAGATGGCATACGCTCCTCAGTGCGGAAGACGCTTTTTGAAACAATAGGCCGAGACGTCATAGATCCAAGTAAGATACGACACTACGCTGACGCATCTTGGACCGGGAACTCTGTCTATCGCGCCTTATTCCCCATGGAGAAACTCTCGGAGGTGGATCCGAATCATGTAGTTCTGAAGGGTCCCGTGTTCGTAAGTCCTCTGGAAACTGGTCACAATGTTCAGGCATAATGTTTGTTTTGCAGTTCTGCGGGAAGGGAAGGGTACGTTATCGCAATCATTGGTTCTACTTGCCGACCAATCAAGCAACTATGATTCCACAGCACATCTTCTCGTATCCTGTTTCACAACTAATCAATGTCGTGGCATTCATTTCTGACAAAAAGAAAGCTGGCACACCCTTCGAGGGCCGTTGGGTCTCAGACGTGTCCCGCGAAGAGGTCAACGAAGCATTTCAGAACTTCGAGCCCGCTGTCAAGGACCTTATAAAAGTAAGACGTTGGGCTGAGTTGCTTATGGCGTCCTCGACTGATGAGCATTTCTCCTAGTGTTGCGAAAATCCGTCAAGATGGGCGATTCATGTAGTAAATGAATTGCCGCTGTCGATTTGCGATAGAGTTGCGCTGATAGGTGATGCGGTGCGCTCCTTTTTGCTGACCACGAAAATCCTTTTGACGAGACTGCGTAGTGCCATGCCATGCTACCACATATGGGCGCAGGAGCCGGGCAGGCAATAGAAGTACGCATGATCATTCGCAAGACTACGTCAACTGATCTTAAACGAAGGATGCATTTGTGCTTGGTCGCCTTCTTGCACACCCACTAACGACATTAGATAATGTGCACGCCACGCTGAAAGTATACCAGGACGTTCGCCTCTCGGTCGCTCAATTATTAGCACGTCAATCAGAAGGTATGAGATGTATGCACGACTTCGACGCGTTAGGGCATTATGATGGTACGGATCGAGGAAATGAACAAGAACAGCTGGAGCTTCTCAAAGGGAAAATCTTAGAACGGAGGGGTTGGGAGAGCAAGGGTGGTGCTATTGCTGGATGGCTAAAGGCAGAAAGGAAACTGCAGGAAAGCGTACGTTTGTGCAACGGCCAATGTCAGGATGATGTATCATTGGTTTCTTTGTAGATCACTGATGCAAGGTTTAGGCACTGAGACTTCATAAAAGGCTTCATGTCCGACTAGCTTACAATGCCTAAATTTTTTTCGATTAGATATGTACCAGTCTAATTAGTAAAATCTTACTAGGCGTGCATTTGCGATGTCGAAAATAACAATGAATTTCTTTGGGAAAATACTACTTTTGTAGATGAAAGATATGTACTAAGTATTCACGAAGAGCGGGATTTACCATACGATGAACGAAAGTCACATCCATCATCCTCATACAGTATTACAAGATATCAGACCAAAATACATCTTTTACCCCTGGCGATGCTCTGCGTGTAATTCACTTGAGTTGCGCGATGACATAACAAGCGCATATCACATCTCCGCCCTCTCGGTAATGTATGACAATGTCTTTAGCTTGTCCCATCTTAGCGTGAGGGATTCGAGGCGCGGGAGCAGGCAGGAAAAACTTCCTTCATGAAGCACCGGAGTCAGCGTCTCGATCAAGGGCCAAATGGAGTGCGAATGATGGAGGTTGACACCAAGCTCCGTGATTAATGAAATCCCTTCGATTATTCTGAGGAAATCATAGGTGCTGATATTTAATGACGATGCAGAAAATACAAAACATCGTAAATTGGAAGTGTATCGATGAAGGAAATGATTGAGCTGCTCGGGAAATGCAATAGGCGCTTCTGACGGGTTGTGATAGGCGATGTTGAGGAATAAAAGGGAAGGGAAACTGATCACGTCGAGCAGATCGTCGAGTCGATGGCCGGTTCCAGAGGGTAATATGATTTTGTAGGCTTTGTAGATGCCGAAGATAAACATGGGGAGAGGTGTCACTTCTCGATCTGCCCGCAGGAATAAAGTGCATTCCTGAAGAGAATCACATCAATCAACAATACCAAGTAACCTGTCCAGTGGCTCCAGATCAAGAGAGCCGGATCATATTAATGTATGGCACAATATGCTCTGGACTGATAGTCCCCGAAGGCATAATGAGAGGTTGTGGAGAGGCGATTCTGTAAATCCAATGAGATACGCTTTCCAGTATCGTGTAGATCTCTCCAGCAAGGAAGGTGTGACATTTCAAGGGTGAATAGTCCCGTGAATGGTTTCAAAAACATGCATGATAAACCGCGGAGGATAGGTTGCGATGGATGACGTGAATGTACATCGCCTTCTATCGTGGAGCATACAGAGCGATGGTATTAAAAACATCATCAAGGTCATCGCATGCCGCCGTTGACCCCAAAAGGGTGAGTGACAACGGGGGGGGGTCCAGAGCGGTGAATCCAACTCAAGAGTCTTGGTCAACGTCTCGGTGAGAATATATTCTGATCCACGAATGCAAAGGGACACAATGCACCACAACCGAGGGGAGGCATGTGCAATCCGACGTCAAGAACTACATACGAGCCCTGGCTGTACTGGCGCGAAATTCCAGGCAGGACCGAGGAAACTGAATGGATTGTTGGGAGACCTTACTGGGAGAGAGAGTTCATGAATTAGGGCGAGGATCACGTCAGGCATTCTCTTCATGGGAGAAATAGTTACCTGGAGATCCGAAATCATGTCAGACACTTCTACGAGAGTCTGCGCTGTCCGGTCCAGAGCGTGTAATATCCGTTCTCTTTCGAGTTCCATGTCCCTTTTTCGGGCCTGTTGTACTTGTATGAGATTGGTAATGTCGCGCGTTTGGACATCTGTAGGAGCGCGATTTGTGTTGAGCAGCTCCTTAATGTCGGGCTACATGCGACGATGAAAGCTGCAGTGCAAATTGTACATGACACTTACTGGAATGTCAAAAGCTGACGGCTGGCATTGATTTTTCATTTTGAATTCGCGGAGGCCTTCTGGTTCATATATATAATATTGTGAACTTGATAACATACCTTCGCAAGTTGCAGGTCTATTACTCTCAGTCAACTCTATCTCCAAATTCTCCACCTGACCATGCCACTAGTCTCCCCTAGGCAGACCTTGAGTGACGAAGGAAAACAGTCTGAATTATGAATCTTCTACCATACTACAGATGGCAAAGGTGTATTTGGCGCTGGTACCTCTCCCAATGAGGTGATTCTATAATTAGACTTGCTGGCCAAGTGAAATATCTAGGATTGATCTATACATACGACGATTTTAAGTTTGAAGCTCGCGCGAAAGCCGCATGTCTGCAGTTGGGTATTGTATGTGAAAGATACTCACGAACGGAACCTGTGCAGTACCTGACACTGGAAGCTAGTGAAGCGTGCTGGAACGAAGGTGCGCAATGTAGTGACATATATATGCGATACTTACTGTCATTAGTAGTCTCTGCGTGTGGTGCGATTTGAAACACAACCGTACATGACAATTGGAGGCGAGTTATGCGCAGTGACTAATGATTTATCACTGTCATACGAGAGCGCATACTAGTAGCTTCTAAAGAGTTATGCAAAGAGAAATATCGTTCAATCCACTGATCTATTAGAACTTCACCGACGCCTTCACACACCAGCTTTGAAAGTTTAGAGCTGGATAATCAATGTCACTTGCAGCAGCTGGAAAGATTCAGGAGATGACAGTGACTTTATTTGCTATGAACAACACGACCTCTGCGGAATACATACAATCAACGAACAGGAAAAAACCCTCGACCTCTAGTGGATTCACGTAGAACAAGTATAGCCTGTCACCCGTAGCCAGACCTATAGAAGAAGGAAGATAGTTTTTCCTTTCTAAAGGCTCAAGCCACGTGAGTCCAGAACCTTGACCGTCAGACCACGTTCTCGAAGATTGGTGAAGCGAAGCTGAAGCTCAGACTGAGGCTGACTCGGATGTCTGCCATGTACACAAAAGACATCAAGCCAGGATGGGAGTTCCAGTTCTTTTATGAATGTAATGCTCTTGGGCTGCGCAATCCCATGCAGCGACCCAGCCAACGCAAATCTCATATTCACCATATCAGCGATGCATGACAATGTCTTTTGGTCGCTCTCCCTGAAAGTGAGAACTTCGAGATGGGGAAGGAGGCAGGAAAGGCTTTCTTCATGATACACGGGAGTGAGCGCTTCGACCAAGGGCATGGTGGAATAATGGTGAGCGATGTCGAGTTCCGTAATTGATGAGATCCCCTCGAATATTCTCAGGAAATCATGGGTGCTGAAAGTCCGTAACGTATAAAATACAAAACGCCGTAAACTGGATGTGTGTTGACGGAGGAAAGGATTGAGCTACTCGGGAAATGCCATAGACCCTTCTCGAGACGTATAATAGGCAATTTCAAGGGATGAAAGAGAAGGGAAATATATCACGCTGAGAAAGTCGTCGAGATGATTGCTGGTTTCAAAGGCTTGCAGAACTTTGATGCGTAGAATTTGTAGATGCTGAAGACAAACATGGGGGAGAGGCATCGATCCTTGACCTGCCCTCAGGAATACAGTGCATTCTTCGAGAGAATTGCACCGACGAAGGACATCGAGTAACTCGCCCAGTGATGATGAATTGTCATCAGGCACGAAATCAAGATAGAGCCGGGTTATATTACCGGACGACAGAGATATGCTTTGGAGTAATAGTCCTTGCAGGTCTAGTGAGAGGTCGCGGAGAGGCGATTTCTGTAAATCAAATGAGATGGGCTCGCCAGAATTAGGCCTAAATATCGTGTCACGTGAGTGCGACATGTCAAGGGTTAACAGTCCTGTAAATGGTTTCGCAAACATGCGGGATAGACTGCGGAGAACAGATTGCGACGAATCAACGAGAAGGTACATCGTCCTCCAACGTGGAGCATGCAAAGCGATGGCATTAAAAAAATCATCGAGACCATCGCACTCTGACCCGACTTTGCACCAAAGAGTGAGGGATAGCGGGAGGGACCCAGAGTGGCGAATCCAATTTAAAAGCCTTAGTAACATCAAATTCCTCTTGGTTTGTAGATGTAAAGCGCCACATTGCACCACAACCGAGGGGTGGAGTACGCAATCCGACGCCATGAACTGCATACGCGCGCTAGCTTCACTAGTGCCAAATCCGTGTGGCCAACTTGGAGGCAGGTGAATGGGTTGTCACTAAGGTGTTACCGATATATAGTGTTCAAAAATGAGGGCGAGGATCTCGTTAGGCATTCTCTTTATAGGAGAAAGAGTCGCCTGGAGATCCATGATCATGTTGGAAACTTCGACGAGAGTCTGCGCTGTCTTCTCCAGAGCGCGCAATAGCCGTTTTCTTTCGAATTCTATGTCGCTTTTCCGTGCTTGGTGTACTTGTATGAGATCGATAATGTCGCACTTTTGTGTATCTGTAGGAACGCGATTTGTGTGAAGTAACTCCTTTATGGCGGGCTGCATGCGAAATTGAATGTTGCGGGTTGATAATTTATACCATTCGACACTTACTGGAATGCCAAAAGCTGGCGACTGGCATTGATATTCCATCTCGAGTTCTCAGAGACCTTCGTGCAGTGGCACGGACATATAAAACATTGTAACCAATCATGAGGTTGAAAAACATACCTAGTCTCGAAATTCTGCAGTCAAAATGGTTGATTTGAATGGCAAAGATGTAATTAGCGCCTACGCCACAGATTCTAAAATTAGATCGCCAGTCAATTGCCAGTTACATTCTGAATCATCCTTGGAGAGAGAAATCTTGCATGATTTCCTTGGGATTGCACAATTGCATTGTTCCATTATCCAATGACGTACAAAAGGCATAACCTGCTTAGTGCTAAGTGCAACAGAAGTGAGATTCTGCCAATAAGCGAGACTCGCTTGAGTTCTCCGAGTCGTCTATATGAGATCTAACGTTGCACCTACTGTGCCAGATCCGTTTATCAAAAGTATTGAAGCATTGCTTAGCCACTCTGAGGACCTGGAATCTGTATAAATCAGTGACCTCGAGTCCGTTCTTGACGTAATACTCGATGAGGATCCCAGCCCCAAGCAATATTGCATGCATACTGTATATTTTCGACGTAACTATACATGTAGGTTCGTCGCAGCATCACACGAGCGACATTCAATTAACGATAGGAGACAATGGCACAGCACAAGCAATTAATGGTGTACATCAATGCAAATAAATTTCATACCATCTTTCATTGTATAGCAATACGATGGAAGAGCGAGTGCAAAATAATGAGCATCGCATATGAAAAACGGGGAATGAAAACTGTCAGAATGTTCAGCAGACACATAGCATATAAAAATCCAAAGCGAGTCCAGCACCCGGCCTATCTTACAGCAAGCACCAGCATTCCTATTATATAGCGATGAGCCTCCGACTGTATCAATGTCCCACAACCTCATCCAAGTTGCCCCGTCTTCGCTCCCACTCTTCCCCTATCCCCATTGTCCAGGTTCCATACTCGGGCTAAGCTGTCGACTGAATAAGCTGTCCGCCTTGCAGGTGTATGTTCAAGTTCCAGGTCCGGACGTGCGTTTGAGACGGTGAAAGCCGAAGTGGCTGACAGTGATGTTGATGTATGTTTACTTTGTCCTGGTGAGTTTGAAGGAGACTTTGGTATTGAACGGGACAAAGACTGGTCAACTGGTGGCGGCGCTTGGAACAACACTCTGGACGACTTTTTTTTTGATTTCTTGGTCGCGAGCGTCGATGAACAGCGATGCGGCCGAGGCAGCACTCGGTCTCCTTCGTCTATCACCACTGAACAATACCAACGTCCCCCAACATCTTATCCCTCAAAAGCGAACTTCATCTCTCTCAGCTCCCCCAATTCCACCTTTATCACCAGGAAGACCATCCCCAGCGCCGACAACACCCTCCACGACAACAACTACACATCTACTACAATCTACCAACCTACCTTCCCCCGACGCAGACGCTATCAGCTGTATCTGCGGCTTCCTCTTCGACGATGGCTTCAGTATTGCCTGCGACGTTTGCTCTCGTTGGTGCCATGCAGCGTGCTTCGATATTGTCGAGGGGGAGGTTCCAGAAGAATGGCGTTGTTGGGACTGCGATCCCCGTCCTGTCGATCGTGACCGTGCAGTTCGTCTCCAGAAGCAACGTGTCGCAGAGATGCAAGCCAGGGAGAAGGAGAAAGACAAGGAGAAAGACAAGGAAAAAGATAAAGACAAGGGCAGAAAACGAGACAGGCAAGGTTCACCTGCCCCACGACGACGAGCGAGCGCTGCAGCCATCGAGGGCTCTGGTAATGCCAAGAAGAAACGCAGAGCGTCTATTATCTCCCCGACCAACAACCAACCGCCTCCCAACAACCACACCAACCCAAGCACATCCCAGCATGGAGAAGACGAGCCAGTCGATATCGACGAACCATGGACGCTCTCCTACGTCCCCATCACTAAAGATATCGTCTCCCCAGAAGCCCACGTCCGTCTACGCAGACAAGCCCAAGCCTGGCGGGGCGTCACCGCCCTCTCACCGCCCCCTACCAATCCCCACCGCACGCAGATCCAGTCCGTCCCACCAGCGCCCTCCCCAAGTCAGCTGCACACCAACCCGCTTGTTCGCCCACCGACCTACAGCCTCCACACCACCGTACCCGTACCTTCCTCCAGCTACATCGCCCCCTTCACATGTGCCATCACGCCCAGCGCTTCCTACCTCGCCGACCCGCTCAATGCCTACGCACACCTCGGTATGCCGAAGCCCTTCGTACATCTCATGGGTCCACCACTGGACGTTGCTCTCGATGCGAGGGTCGTCGGTGATGAGGGCCGCTTTGCCAGAAATGGATGTCGCCCGAATGCGGTGCTAAGACCTGTGCTCTGTTCCAAGGCGAAGCAGGGGAAGGAAAAGGAAAGAGATCGGAGGGAAGCGAGGAAAGAACGAGATGAGACAGATGGAGTCGACGACACCCTCACGTTCGGCGTATTCGCGCTGCGTGATCTCAAGGCCAACGAGGAGGTCGTCCTGGGTTGGGAGTGGGACGATGGCAATGCAGTGCACAGTCTACCGGCGCTCATCGAGAGCCCACATATGTTCTCGTGCGTCTCTTTCCTACTGTTCCCATTTTTAACCCCCTTTTCTTATTTGTTTTCATTGGACCGTTTGTGTTTCTTGCGCCCATCGTACGTTTTCCGTTTTCCACCCTCCGCACTCCTCATCTCACTTTCTTGAACAACCCGCTAACCCACCCTTCCTCACGACAGGACACATCACCTCACACACCTACGCGCACAAATGACCTCTATTCTGCACGCTCTCAGCTCAACCTTCACCACCTGTGCATGCGGCGCCCGCGCCCGGGACTGCGTGTTGAACGTCATGGCCCAATTCGTCGACGGCGAGCTCGATTCAGCAGGTCCAGAACGCACCCCAAATTTATCATCACCTCAGACACTCAACGGCACACTCAACGGCCACGGAACGAGGCAAGCCGTCGTATCGGATGCATGCGAAGGCTCTAGCTCGGATAAGGAGAACTGGGGCCATGTGCGTGGAGCAGTGGGACTAGGGATCCAGCTCAACGCGAACGGCGGTGCGAATTCCGGCGCGAATGGTAACAGTAACAGTAACAATCATGGCTTGAACGGGACCGCTGCGTCTGCATTCGCTGCTCCTGGGCGGAAAGTCGACCTTGGTCCGCTGATCGGTGCGAAGCGGGGGTTTAGGACGCGGGAGAAGGTGCCGTTTGGTGGAGGCGTTGGGGGTGTGGAGATGGTGCCGTCGGCGGGGTACGTGGGACCGGCGAGTTTTGGCGCTGGGCCATCGAGCGAGTCGTCGGGTATGGGGTCTTCAAGTCTCGG
>KV448770.1:0-14155 GCA_001658105.1 Rhizopogon vinicolor AM-OR11-026
TTGCAGTTCCTCCACGACAACACTTCGTTGTAACGACCAGTAGGCGCCAGATTTGGGATATTGACGTACGCTGCTGGATTTGTCCGTGGCACTACGTAAGTAGTCATTAAGAGCCAAAACTGCCACCCGCTAGGGCTCGTGCCGGCGGTTCATAGGAAGCAAGGTCAATGTCAGATTGATAAGGTCGTGACCAGATAGGAACACCTTAATCATAGTTCTTTCACATCATTTCAAAGGACGGAGAATAATCACTAGCTTCTGAATAAATTCAAGCGGTCTGTTCTGAATGGCATCAATTCATCCTATGATGCGGCAAAACATTATCGCATTTAATAACGTTGTTCATTTTAGGGGGATTGTCAGACCCAAATCCTGACAACACTGGCACATTTACGTGCTTCAACCTGTCTACGCGTAGCTAACAGGTTGTGGAGGACTGCGCCCATCACGCCCTTTTAGCTGCGCGTAGAGCAATGTAATTTCCTTCGTGAATGTCGTCGAACCGCAGCCTATAACAAGACAAGAACACGCAAGAACCTCGGTGCGAACACAAAGAAAAAGAGAGCATCTAACAAATAAATATACCATTACGACTCCCAAAAAAAGATTGCAAGATAGCTTAATCAATGTATGCACTTACGGAGAACTAACTCCACACCTCATACTGCACCGACGGGCACGGACACAGGCATCGGCTCCGTCACACTCGGCACCGCAGGACCCGCGGGCCACTCCCCCGCCTGCGTCTTCGCAAGCCACGCCTGCCTCCTTACGCTCGCTGCTTCCCCCACAACACCTGCGTCCTCTGTAGATGGGATACGCCACAAAGAGTCTCCCGTGCCCCACACGAAGAATAGGCGGTACGTCCGGATGCATATCCTCGTCTCCAGCGCACCACGTGCGAGCACGGCGGGAGTGCTGGCTGTAGCTGAGGTGGGGATGTTCCTGATAAAGTAAGGGTCAGTGGAGGTGGAGTTGCGCAATAGGATGTCATCATACTTCCGAAGGAATGGACGCCTGATGCGGGCCTGTGGTACGCTATCTGTGGTGGGACTCTGGAGAACGATTGAGCACGACTCCTGTATGTAGCAGCTTGTGAACACGTACCGAGACGAATGAATCCACGTATGCTTGCCACCGCTCCGCCAGCATCTCCGAGTCATCAATCCTTGTGTCATCCTTCCCGAGTAGTTGGATGGTCATCATCTTAGAGTCAGGGAGCTACATGTGCCAAACCATGAATAAACCCACAACTAACACCCGAAGATATGAAAGGAACATACCCAATCTACACGGAAGATATTTTCGTCAGGCCCAAGGAGATTTTCTGCAAATCGCCGGCTATTGAGCTGGTCTTGTATCGTCGGCACTTGCAGCGCCCGATCGCGCTTCAGCAACTCAAAGAGTTCTTGACTCCTGCCATCAGCCAACACAAGCTGGACCTACCCTCAATACCATAAGAAAAAACCACCTACAGATAGTTAGTACACGACAACGCACCTGCTTGATCAACGCCCCAATAACTTTATCAATAGTAAATATCCGATACGCGTCCTGCCGTCCAAAATCAGCTCCACAGAACAAAGAGAAATTAAAATAAAATAAAAAAACACCTTCACCCCAAACATATACCGCATTTGCTCCTCAAACACATGCTGCTCAATCTCGTTATCAAACAGCCTCTCGCACGATTCCAGCATCAAGTCATAGAAGTGTTCTGAGTGCTCAGCGCGGTCATCAAGCTGAGTCAGTTCCGCGAGGGAGGGCATACCCAGTGCCGTGGCGACGGGGTTCACTTTAGATGCGGCTTTAGGGTCTTCAGCAGCGATGCGTGCACTGAGTTCTTTGAAAAATAGGAGTCTAGAGTACAACACCTGTGGCCAGACGCACTTGAGAATGCCCAAAGCAAGTAAGCCTCCAAAGCAGAATCACGCACCTCAAGGACTCGCAAAAGCACATAGAATACAGTGTTGCCGAAGAACACATTCTTCCGCGTTGCCTTGCGTAGCGGGACAGCAGGTTCTCGTTCTCCCTCTTCTGTGGTGTCTATCTGCATCGCATCGGGTATCGCCGGAGAAACAGGTCTCGAAGCTGATGGCGACGCCGCTTCCTGCGCACGCGTCTTCCGTCCCGTCGACTTCGCCTGCTCGCTCTTGAGCAGCTTCTTCCTCAAATCCCCACCCGAAGACACGTTAGCACCCTTCCTCCTCCTCGCCCCACCCCCACTGCCACTTGCAGCACTGCTCGTTTCCGCATCATCCATATCATCGTTCAGCTCCGCCTCTCCCGCACCTTCGCCAAGCACAAAGGCCCTATGAAATGTCTCTTGGTCCAGCAGGAAAAACAGCGGCACAAACGCCCGCAAGAACCCCTCCACACGCCTCCTCTCCGGCGCCCCAATTTGCCCCTGCGTCCTGTCCAAAAACGACAACGCCATCTTCACCGCATCCTGCAGCACAGCCGTATCCGCAACCTCGTACGCCAGCTGATGGCGCACCCTCGCACGCGCAAACAGCGGGTCTACAAGCGCCGCGCGCTGGCTCACCTGCGCATCGCGTGCAGCCTCGATCTGCCCCACAAGCGCCTTCGCAGACAGCGCCTTCTTATCCGCCGCTTTACACGCGATCCCAGCGTGGTCCAGCGCACGAGACGCGTTCCGCGCATCCACTTCACGCCACACCTTGTTCCACTCGCGCTGTGCGCGCTTCCACTCTTCCTCCTTCTCCTTCAGGCGCATGAGCACGACGGGGATGGCGAGCGCCGGGGCGTCTTGCATCGCTTGCAGCACCTCCATCCCTGGTTCGCGCCCGTATATCTTCTTAATGACGCGTGCGTGCACTGCCTTGCCTGAACCGCCGAGGTTGGGCTTCAGCTTGAATCCAGGTCGCTCGTCCGGGGGCAGCTGTGTGATCTTGGCCGCTATGGGCTCGAGGACCGCAATGGTGCGCGTGGCAGCCTCGACGTGGAAATCGTACTCGTGGCGCTCCTCCTCGGACCGATGAAGCGCTTCTTCGTAGATGTTCTTCTTATGCGCTACGAACCCTGCGTCTTCGGAAGACCAGGTGGGGTGCGAGACCCATTCGTCATTGAGGACGGCGCGGCACATCTCGTCTCGCCCGGTGCAGGTCACGTTGGCTTCCTGTGAGGGCGGAACGGTCAGTTAGGGTCATGCTGGAAAAAACAGACGACAACGCACACTACCAGGCATCCGGCGGTAGCTCCCCTGTTGGAGTCCTGCATTGACCCTCCCCGGACGAATGGGGACAACCATGGGGCCGCCCTGACCCTGGACCCTCGCCCATGTCTGCTGCTGCTGACCCTCCTCCAACACCCACCGCTCCCTCTCCCGTCTATCATCCCAGCCAAGAATATCTCTAAATTGGCGCATGAGATCCGAGTCTCCGAGGTAGTTCCGTGCTTCGCGCACCAGCCGCGCAGTATCGATGAGCTCTTGGGTGAAGAGGTTCACGAGCTTGAGAAACTCATTGTAGGTGTCGCGGTTCCCCAGCGCACGTTTGACGCGGTCGAAGAAGTGTGTGTCGTCTGGTGGGAGGAGGGAAGGCGGGAGGGGTGGCTGTTTGGGCTTTGGAGAGGTCAGTCGTTCATCGGTCTTTTGCAAGGCAGGGAGTCACCTTGGAGGCCTTTGGTACGGCTGAGACGGTGTCTCGCTCACGCTCGTTGGCTTTGCGCTTGCGTTTTTGGGGAATAGAGGGCTCGACTGGCGCCTGTGGCTCGGGACGGCGGCGGAGGGGCTTGCCGTCGAGGGGTGTATTGGAACGGGTACGGCGTCCTGTGGGCGCTGTGAGATAGTTCTCTTCTGCCTCGTCAAAAACAGCCTGGCCCTTTTCGGGCATGAAAATCCTAAAGTCAGCGCGTAAATCGGGATCATCCTTGAAAAGGCGGGCAATCTCGGCTGAGACTTCACGCTGAAAAGTATGCATCAGTTTCAATGTACTAGATAAGAAAGTAAAAGTCTCACCTCGTCAACAGGATCTGTGGTGTTGTGGTACTTGCCAAGAATCTCTAGGAAGCGGCGGTAGGTTGCCTCATCGCAGCGCTGCTTAATCTTCTGGACATATTGGACAGCTGGCTCGATTGAGGCGCTATCGAGACCGAGATTCATGCCGTACATATTTGGATCAGACTCAGGACCCAAGATGGAGTTTGAGAGAGTAGATGGGGCAGAGGGCCAAGGTTCGTCGCGTGTGGACTGAAGCATGGTGCCTGTGGGGGTGGTGACGGTGATAAAAGCGGAGTGTTGAGGATCTGAGGAACACTCGATGCGATAGCCAACAGGGAGGAACGTGTTGAAACCCTGAATAAGGAAAGGGTGACCATTGAAAAGATGAGAGACACGTTTAATAACGCCTGGTGTATCGATGCTAGATAATCAAATAAATATTGGAATTACGATTAGAGGCGGTGAACAGAAATGGAAACGCACTGGCCACCCTTGAAATCCTTCATGATATCAAGGAAGTGGTTGTAGACATCTGGCTGATCGTGGAATTGGACTTTAACAGCATCGAGGTAGCTCAAAGCATCTGTGACGTTGAGGGGACGCTCTTGGGAAGAGTGAGCAGAGAGTGGAAAGGCACCCATGGCTGGAAGACGGGAACCTGGACGGGAACCAGTGGGTGGAGGCATCTGGGATGAAGTTGATGGCTGAGGTTGCTCGAGTCTCGGAGATGGTGGTTTGGATGGGCCAGTTGTAGGTGGCATACTTACGTCTCGAGTAGTAGGCTCGGGGTTAACTTCGGTGGCTGTGACTTGGGTAAGGTCTTGTTCTGTTTCCTTGCCCTTGTCCGAGGAGATGATCGCCATTGGTACGTCTTCGGTCTGATCTGGGTTCGGGGCAACTGCAGCTGGCTCGTGTGCTTCATCAACATGCGGTCCCTCAGCGCCTTTTCCATCGTCATCTCCGACCTTGGTAGTATCATCAACTCTCGCAATGTCGTCTGTCATATCGACGTCTGCGGCTGGAACGTCTATCGACAGCGCTGAAGCTGCTGGAGGAGTTGTGGGTGCCAGTGTAATGTCCATGTGGAGACTCGAGAGCAGGTAAGTAACCGAGCTCTCTTTCAAATTTCACATGGATTGACCCCTCATTCATCCCATATACAGATTCGGACCCCCATGTGAATTTGTTCAGGACTCTAAGTAAACTGTCAAGCTGAGCGCTTTCGTGGGGCATATGGTGTAGCTGGTTATCACATCCGCTTAGCATGGCGCTGAGTTGCGGGGGGTCTCCGGTTCGAGTCCGGATTTGTCCACACTTTTTGGTACTTGCTACTGACACGCTAGGCGCCCAATGCTGTCCGTCGAAACCTAGTCCCACGCTTATTGCAGTCGTCATCAACTTGAAGTCGCCAGCCTCGCCATTGCAAGAGCTGAAATGGCAGTCACCAGCTTGGTGATCGCAGAAAAGGACGAAGCTGGACGCGTACTCTACACTACTGTTGGCACCCACGTCAACGCTCAGAAGGTGCAACACTCAGTGGCAACCTTTCTCCGTTTCATTCATATCAGCTTTTGCGACCATAGATTGCGAGTCGCGCCACCAAAGCACCTCTAGGAACTCGTCTATTCAGTGAAAAACCATGGCAAGCTCTGCGCCATTCTATCTCAGCAGTGTTCCTGCCAGCTGGGTATCCCAACACAGTTACTCCTGGTAAGTACCGCACTGTAACACTCCGTACGAGCTTTTCGTTGAACCCACACAAAGATTACGTGCAGTCAGTGCCTCTACCGCTGCATTGCGCATTATGGTCTCAAACATGACCGTGCCTTCGTCTCAGCTATCAAATATACAATGATGTGCAGGAATTTTGCAGTTCTTTGTCAGGTTTACTAGCTTCTAGAGGCGCTCTCGAAGGTATGCCCGTGTCTCGAGACACGTGTCAACCGAATTGACTTCGATCATCCAGGTTTTGGAGTTGGTGACGCGTCCGCATCAGCTACACAGGCTCTCCTCCTCACCGTGCTAAAGGACGTGTGTTCGCGTTTTACCAGTGCGTCCATTTGACTACCCCCGCTGCCAACTCGTGACCGTTCTTCTACAGCCATAATCGGTGCTTATTACTTTGGCACGTCGCTATACCCTGAAACGAAGACATTCCGCTTTCTCGCAGATGTCATCAACGACACCTCCATCGTCTTGGACACCGTATCCCCATATCTCACCACCATATCGCTCTCCACAGTATCTCCATATGTACCATCAGGATCAACTCTCCAGATCATAGCACTATGTATGAGCGGGGCCATGAGGTCCCTTTGTGGACTCGTCGCCGGTGGGTCAAAGGCAGCACTCACTGACCACTTCGCTTCCCCAGTGAACAGCAAAGGCGACGTGGGGGAATTAAACGCCAAAAGCGCAAGTCGGTCAACCGTCGTGGCTTTGACAGGTGTCTTGGTAAGTCCCCAAGTCCTCTGGCCGCTCGAGAACGACCTCACCTGACTGGTGCGGTAGCTCGGGACGCTCATGGTACCTTATATCACGACCCGCACGTCCACTTATACAGCCCTCTTCGTCCTCGTCCTCGGCCATCTTTTAGCCAATTATCTCGCAGTGCGGAGCGTGGTCCTCCGATCGCTCAATAGACAACGATCCGCTATCCTTTGGAGCACATTTCGCAACTCGACACGCGATGGCGACGCACACAGATCCATCATCCTAACTCCAACAGAAGTATCACATCGAGAGATCATTCTAGACGTCCCCAGCCGCATCCGCGATGCACTCTCCACCCGCGTCATCGGACACGGCTCATTGGGCGTATCAGTACAGTATGCGATGACGCGGTGCAATACCTCGCATGTCCTGAGGATGCTCCAGCACTTTCACGAAGAGCCGTATGTTCTCTTTATAGCGGATCGTAATAGACCATGGGGTCGGCATGGACCCGGTATCTTGGTATGTTTCAAGGAGGGATATGATTCTCTGGGTCAATTGCGCGCGTGGCTGCATGCGCTCGAGATAGCGGCAACGTGGAGTGCCTGGCCTACTAGTAGTCCCACTGCCAGCGAAACCGAGAACATCGTGCTCGAGACGCATGAGACGCTGAGGAAACAGTTCTCTCGTTTTATGCAATGTCTGAAGGAAGCTGGGTGGAATATCGAAGAAGACGCGATGATGATGGGGTCTCCGGGTAGTGTGATCATGGGTCAGGAATCGTCTGAGAAGAAGAAGAAAAAGAAGAATGCATGACCTCTTCTTCTGTAGAGACGTGGTTCAGATAGAGCTTCCCACCATGCCGTGTCACTGTGATGAAATTCAGACAGCTTGATGAACGGCATCTGAGATCTGAATCTCGGCCATGCTCTACTTCGTGGCTTACTCAGTACTCAGGCTCTTTCATAGGTTGCGCACAGAATTACTCATACTCCTTTATCTGTCCGTCCACTCCTAGGCTTTCGACCAATTGCTTCCCACTCTTGCTCTGCTGCACGACGACAGGTCTGTAACATGGCCGAACACGCAGTCAGTGCCTAGTGAACGGCAAGTACACTCATGCGAATCATGAATGTACACGACCTCAGAAATACATGAGGAGAACATTACGAAAAATCACGATGACGAGTCAATCCAGGAGTTTCCAGATGCAGAGTGTTATCCCCCGCAAGATGTCGAAGATGGCGAATGCTTCTCAGTCGCGGGAGTCGGGTATCCTCTATTACCGGCGCCAATCAGCGGAGGTGATATCTGGAAGGATGTATGAACTCAAGTGTCACTATCGCCCAGACGTTACCGTGCACGGGGCCCTCAAGATCCGTGGAGTACATCTATCATTGCCGCCCAAGCGTCTATTCGCGAGAAACGGAATCGTTCTACCTGTGGACATGTCAGAATTCCGTCTCCTAGGAGTTCGTGATATGTATTGTGCAGGGGCTGCCATTTGATGTGGTTCATTAGGAACACACAGCTTCTTCCTTATAACTTCAATCCTAACACATGCCAATACGTGGAAGGCATCATCAAGCACGTCCTGAAACAGGGGAACCCAATGGGAGGGATGAATCGCCATCACTCCCATTCCAATTTCGAAGGTACCCTGTCGACGTCGTCATAGTGGAATCCAGAATCTTCAAGTGTCGGATACTTTGCTCAACTCACGAGGCGAGCATGCATCTTTCCCGGTCATACGCTTGAGAAGTTGAAACTCTTCAGACACTTTTACCAAACGACCTTTCCGGTCAGCTTCGTCTGTTATGGTATCAAAGGACAAAGTCGGCGGTTTATCCAGTGCCAAAAAATGAATATGGCACGAACGGCACGAAAAACCCAAGATTGAGATTTTCACAGTTCTGGTTGAATGCTGAACCGAACGCCGAAGGGTATAATTTCCAGTGATTTCACCGCCAAGCAAGGTTTTGAAAACAATCATTCACTTTCGAACGCATGTAAATGATTAATTTATTGTGTCCAGTGTAATTTTCCTGCCACCCCAAAACGGTCCTGTTCTCCATCTCCTCACATACCCAGCGACATCACTCATGCATTTTGCATGTACTATGTATAATTAAGCCATGCACATCGCACTATGACCCTCTACATTGCAGCAGGCATCACATCCGCAATTCTCATAATGTGTGATTGTTTTTGTCCGCCCACAGGAATACGCGAACGGCATCCCATCGTTATGACCTGCGATCGTTCTGCACCCCACTTCGTCTGTGAGCAGCCGTAAGCATACAGTCTGAGGACCGCACGTCCAGAACTAGCCAGACTGCAAAGTACTCACAAGATGAGGCACAGGTGTAGCCAATGATATCAGTGTCTGCGGCAACCATTGCTGCGACAGACATGAGAATAGTGGCGACTGAGATAAATTTCATAGTTGCAATTCGGGAGAGGGCTATTAGAGGCACTGGTGATGTTTTTGCTAGAGCTAGAGCTACTCATCTTCACTTTTATACCTCTTTCAAGCGATATAGGGGGCTGGCAAGCGGCCAAGCCAGGAACGCCGAAAACCACCTATACGGTCTATTATGCGGGGCCGCTGCAAACTGTACAGGGGAGAGTAATTCTGCCAATAATACTGGGGCCGCAAAAACTTACACGCTCTTGATGCCCACATTTATGATTTCGTCACGTAATTTGGTGTAGTGAATCTTGTTCTGGGCTTCCATATCAGTACTTTGGCCTAATATATTAAGATGAAAATCCTGTCTCTGTACATGCGCGCGTAGTTTTGTTCGCGGTGACCCGAGACGCGAGCACCTATTTATACGCACGTCAGGATAAAGTTGACTACAAATTCGCGAAAGATAGTTGTCCACAGAATGAGGGTTGATGCAAGCAGCCATGAATGTGACATAATAGTAGAGGGACGATGTGTTAATTGTCAGATCCACAGACTCGGAGAAGTGGCGAACATCGGAGGATGAATTGAGGGCGGAAGAGTATGTATCAGTAATACAGTACGGACCGTCGAATGGTCAGACCGGTCAAGTGTTAAGGAACGCCGGTGAATGAGTCCGAGGCTCCATCGACTCTGCATCATGATATTTTTCTGCAGGCAGAAAATAATTGGCGTTAGATATTCAAAATGTAGGTGATTGATAAATTATGTCGTACAAAACCTCCGGGAGGAAATGTTATTTTCCCTTACGCGGAGTTCAAACGTTCATCCTGGAACTCAGCGCTCTGGCAGCGCTCAAGGGCGCTCGCCGCTCATCGTCAAAGTTCACGTTAGATGTAGAAATCTCCTACAAATGAGCACTACTCCTCTGTATCCAGGCGGAAGTGAACTTGTGATGTCAGGATTAACTTTTCCTCTTGCAGAAGTTCCTGTGCCTCCTCGCCACACTCTAGGTGTTCCTGCTCTGAACTTCTCAAGGGCCGGACTCGGGACACACAGTATACAAGGGCGAAATTGTCGGAATGATTCTAGGCGCCGAATTGCCCTGAAGAGAGATGTTGACAACCAAGCAGCAATAATTGCCACGCACTCATTCGACGCAAAACGGACGCACTACGTAATGGACCGCTTTCATGATATCCTACTGAAAGCGCTAACGGCACTAGATGTTAACACCATATCCATCAGATCGACGCCAGGACATGTCAGTGTGGGTATAGAGGGAAATGAAATAGCGGACGTGGAAGCACAGAAGGTCGCTCAGGGACTCACCAGCGACGCGACCGCACTCCGAACACTTCGGAAAGGTCGCCCTTGCAATTTAATACACAATGGAAGGCTGACTATCACTGTTTCCCTACATTCTCCTTCCTTGTGCTAGTTAGCTTTCTTTTCTTCTGACTGCTGTGATTATAAGCAACCAAGTTTGCAATCTGCGAGGGTCTTTTGCAAGGCATAACGGTTATTGTGAAGTCGCTTCAACGCGACGCGCCACTTTGCTATTGTCACGCAGCACAGCCACAACTTGAGCTTCGGACAGTGAACAATTTGATCACTAAAAAGCCCACTACTCATTCAGAAATGCAAATTAAGAAGATCTGTTCCAGTCGATTGTCCGCACGTATGATACGGATAATCGACTGGAACAGATTTTCCTAAAAGGATCTCAGCAAGAATCCTTTGCTGTTGTAACGCAAATGTCACAAAATGTCATGTGATCTACATGTTTATCTTATTGGAAATCGAACAGTCGAATCTGCAAAGCAAAATCAAGGAAATATGTCGAGCGAAACCTAGCACCGCGTCCGGTTCAGTCTCGTCCAGCAGCAAAATCGGTGAACGCTGAGGCGAACATCAAAGAGCAAGAGTAGACATAATTCCCTGTGATTTCAAGCAAAGTTTTCAAAGTAATCTTTCGCTTTCGAACGCATGTAATTCATTTCGTACATACTGCAATGTGATTTTCCTGCCACTCAAACAGCCTGCTCTCCATCTCCCCACATACCCAGCGACATCACTCATGCATTTTGCATCCATTATTGCTTCACGCAAACTGCATCATTACCCTGTACTTGGCAGCAGGCGGAACATGTGCAATCGATGTAACCTATGATTGTGTTTTCTGGTCCACAGGTATACGCGAACGGCAGATCAGCGTTATGACCTTTGATCGTTCCACACCCGATAGTCTGTGAGCAGCCGTAAGCATACAGTTTGAGGCCCGCATGTCCAGAACTCGCTAGACTACAAAATACTCACCAGTGTTGGTACAGGCGTGGCCGATGATTGTGTCTGCAGCAACCAATGCTGCGGCAGACATGATAATAGCGGCAAGTGAGATGAACTTCATAGTTGCAATTTGGGAGAGGATTATGAGAGGCACTGGTGGTGTTTTTGCTAAAGCTAGTGCTACTTACCTTCACTTTTATACCTCTTTCAAGCGATGTAGAAAGCTGGCAAAGCAGCCAAGTCGGGACGGCCGAAAACCACCTATAAGGTCTATTTTAGGGTCACTGCAAAGTGTAGGGGGGGAGTAATTCTACCCGGATTCTTTTTGATGCCCATAATTCGTCACATAAATCGGTGCTTGAGCAAATACTTTCTCCGGACTTCGACATCAGTACTCCGACCTAATGTAATAGGATGAAATCCTGTCTCTGTGCATGCGCATGCAGTTCCGTTCGCGATGACCCGAGACGCAAGCATAGGTTTATACGCACGTAAGGATAAAATTCTTCGAGTTGACTACAAATTCCCAAAACATAGCTGTGGACGGAACGAGGATTGATATGGGCAGCCATGAATGTGAGTGACATACTAGTAGAAGGACCATGTGTCGATTGTGGGATACACAGAGAAGCGGCGATGATCGGAGAAAGTTAAGTATGAATGGTCAGAGGAAGAGATCTTGACTTTCGGCAAGGACATTACCACATCACACGTCGCCCGAAACCTGCGTAGTGACTTGTGCACCATTTTCCGCACAATCGAGTAGGGCACTGGCGGTTCCTAGTTCTCCTTGGTTTTCGGTCTCACGATCAATCTCGCATTTCGCGTCCATGTATATCTGCTTCAAGCGGTGGCAAACAAGCCAGATAGACACGAGCGCATCCGAATGCAGGTGTCTATGGTGCATCAAACATGGAGGATAGGGTTCGAGAGATGCATATTTCGCGAGATACTGTTGAACCCTTTGTCATCGAGAGAGAGCCCGGGCGCTGGAGAATCAGGAAATTGCAGTGATTTGTCTGAGTCGGCGACAACTTCAGTTCTCAGCGGTCTGGCAGGGATTTGATTGTGGGATTCTTTGAAATTGCAGCGAGTATAACGAGCTCAGTGAACTAGTAAAGAGTCACTTAGTGTATTAGAATATACCTGCAGCTCGTTATACTCGCTGCAGTACGTTAGCTATGTACGAACGGAGTGAGTAAAGGTATACTGACCTCAGTGAACTAGTAAAGAGTCACTGAGGAAGGTTGAACACTACGACGAAGTGAAGTTGTGAGTAGCTTATATAATACGAGCGTCAACGATAGGTGATGGCGAGCGTTTGATATACGACAGAAATGTCTTTCTTTCTTCCCGCCATAGAATACGTGCACGTATCGACACGTAAGAAGAGCAGTAGCAAGGACTAACAAGGCCTGAATGATGCGTATGAATCGCTGGAAGTCCTCTGGCGCGTCGAGGACGCTGCGTTCACTTCCATTCCTCCGGTCACTCACCATTCCAATCATCGTTTCCCATATCCTCGGCCTTACCTTTTCCACTGCTGTCAGGACTCGTCTCAGCTGATACAGCATATAATCACTCAGCACTCCAGTCTATCTCTAATTCCACGTCGAAATCAGCATCTTCAGGCAGTTCGGTACCTCCCCCGCACATTATCCAACCAAG
The DNA here is from genome assembly GCA_001658105.1 of Rhizopogon vinicolor AM-OR11-026. Taxonomy (NCBI): domain Eukaryota; kingdom Fungi; phylum Basidiomycota; class Agaricomycetes; order Boletales; family Rhizopogonaceae; genus Rhizopogon; species Rhizopogon vinicolor. Next base: position 12,762 of record KV448770.1, read on the forward strand.
TATCTGTCTCCCCGTCTTTGATCTCTTCACCTCCGTCTGGGCTTTCTGTCGACAGCAAGCTGTTCATCACATCGTGGCTCCGTCTTCCCACTGATTTTGCTTTCGGCCCAAACAATTGCGCGTTGAGGTCATAAAAATTGATCGTTGGGCACTCTGAATGCTTGGCCTATGTTCACTAGCATGTGACCAATGAACGAGGACGCTCAGCGGCTACTCACGGAGGTATCATACATGTGCCATTGTCGGATCTGTGTCGTGTCCACAAGGGTACCCACATCTTGTCGATTTCGTAACGCAGAAATCATACGTGTGAAAGCAGATATTGTTTTCCGGCGTAGAACTTGGTCGAACAGAGAAGATGTTAACAACAAGGGTCTTTATCGGGGTGAGTAAACATATTATTTGCGCGAGATATGGACTTACAGCAAGGATAGTATTCCCTTCAGGAATCCTCGTCGAGTGTGTCCACCGTGGCAATGCTGATTGGCCGTCTTCGAAGAGATAGTGTCCACGTGCATGACGTTCAAAACGACGAAGAAATGGTTCCAAGAATGCAAGCACGCGAGCAAAGATAGCGCAGTTTTCCATGGGAGGACCCGAAGACTCAGATGTCAAAGTCTGTGCAGGAAGCATGATCGTAAGGGTAAGTGGGTTTAAGTTCTATATTCCGCTATGGATATAACTTGTAATACATAAGTTAACAGCTGTTGTCAGCAACGTAGATGGGACTTTATGTTTCGTTCTCCGTTTCAACATTCTCTAGTAGTCCTCGTAACATTGTTTCTCCTCAATCTTTCCAACTAAGATTGAGGTGGGCATGATTACTACGACGTCCACATACATATACTTAACAACACTACATACTAGTTTCCATTCTGTTCTCTGGTCCGAGCCTGTCTACTCGTCACATCATGGACAATGATAGTACTTGTATATGTTGTTGGTATCGGGAGAGGTTGGCAACTTGGCATTGACTCCTCGGCGGCCATGATAGTTTGCCCGTCTTCGTCGGAGTGACCACTGGCAGCGGGAAGTGCGGGGAGAGGTTGTGTGAAGGTTTCGAAAGCAGGAACTTACGATTGAGAGGATTGTTGATTGACATATCGACTATGAAAATTGCACCCTGCATTTGTAATTACAAGTCCAGCAGAACCCTTCATGCCTGTCAATTGGTCGCAAGTTCAAAACAAAGTTACCAAGGCACAAAAACCTTTGCATTTAATACGCAGCATATGTGGTGATAAATCGCGATACGAGCCCAAGGACGATCTATTCGACGGTACTTTACTTGATGTAAATTGTTCGTACTTATAGTATGCTACGCTAATAGAAAATAACCGGTCCGTTAAGTACCTGTGCACTGTTGGATTTCGGCAATTGAAGTTTACCGGCGC
>KV448772.1:0-14078 GCA_001658105.1 Rhizopogon vinicolor AM-OR11-026
CGAGGAGCCCGCGAGTGAGATCTGGAGGAGAGTGGGAGGGGAGTACCGCGAGAGCCTGCGTGTGAGCGACGAAGTCGTCCGTACCATCACAGGTTTCTTGCTTGGAGTCGGCAAAGTTGTGAAGGAGGCTTCCGCGGGCGCTTTGAACGACTCAGGACAACCGCACTCGAGAACTGTCAACTTTGATAATGAGGAAGTCTTCCTCAGAACCCCCGAAGTAGATAGGAGCGGCAGTAGGAGAAGTCAGGATGGAAGAGGGAGCGTGGAGTCACGACGGAGCTGGGACCCCTCCACATCTGGTGTTGATTTGTCAAGAAGGGTATCTAGCCGCACGGATGGAGTTCTCGCATGTCCACCTTCGTCACGAGACCGTGATCTTGATTTTGATCAACGTATACCATGCACGAATATGATAGGTCTCTGCCGAAACACTACTGGTATTCTTAAAGATTATCGTGGAGCTTTCTAACACTATCATGATTGGCAAATCGCAGATATGGTACAGAGGAGATGCTTGGATTGTCCTGGTACATTGGGTTGACAGACGAACTATTACTAACGTCATCGCGATGGATGTAGTGGTGAAATTGAGTGGGGAGAGCTGAATCAACCGCATGCCAAATTTTCCTGAGGACCTTCATAAAATAGTTTGCGAGGTAAGATGGGGCTGATTCTGATGTAGTCGTAAGGACGAACAGTGGATGTCACGGATGATAGCCAGGCGGCTGCCGCATGTACATTTGCACAGGGATGAGCCTGAGCTTAGCTTCTCCATCGAACCTGTACTTTAATATAGCTCCAGTAACCTGACATGCCCCTTATCAATTCATGATATCTAACTGATGAGTATCACGTCGAGTCTGCGACCTAGCGCCATGATAGTGAGGATGAGAAATCACATAACTGAAATGCTGTGTGGCAATATAAATAACTAGCGCCGCCACGCAGCATGCATGCATGCGATGCACATAAGAGCACACCCGCCTTGTATGCCTGCCACCAAAGGTTAACCAGCAGACCGACCGGTGAGTAGCGATTGACTATCCCTACCCCAAATTGATCACGAATTGGGTCAGAGTCATATCAATATACGCACACCCTACGATAACGATTGTTGTCTTCTGAATCCTCTAGAATGTGGACGCTCGACGAAGCTTCAACCTTTGCGCAACCCAGACCAACTCCGAAGCACGAATTCAAGGGTCACAAGGATGACATTTGGAGTTTCGTCTTCTTACACGACAACGTCCACATCGTGAGTGGTTCTGAGGATGGTACGATGCGCAAGTGGGACTGTGACACGGGCCTTCTAGTCGGAAAGCCATGGGGAAGCGAGGAAGGAGCCATATATGCGCTAGCACTTTCACCGGACGGAAAGACGATATCATGCGGGAGGGAGAACGGAAGTGTAGAGATGTGGAACACAGATGGAAAGATAAGCGAAGACACTTGGACAGGTCACAGCAGCCGGGTGCGGGTGCTCTCGTGGTCCCCCAGTGGAAGCCATATTGCCAGCGGGTCCCAGGATGGAACCATCCTGTTTCGAAAAACAGGAAACGGAGAAGTCGAACCTGAGGTGGGCCCGATCAAGACGCAGCAAGGCGGGGTGGGTAGTCTTGCATATTCACATTCGGGAGACAAAATTGCATCAGGAGGGAACAACGGGACCATTTGCATTTGGAACAGCAACACCGGCGAGCTTCTCGTCGGCCGGATGAAAAATCTGGGGTCATGGGTGGAATCAGTCGTGTGGTCGTTGGACGACAGTAAACTGTACTCCGCCTCGGACGAATTCGCACGTGTTTTCGACAGCACCTCAGGCACGCTACTCCATCGCTTCGAACATACCTATTTGATGTTATCTGTCGCACTTTCACCCAAACATAATTTACTGGCGTGTGTGGGAATTCGAGGTGTTGCACAGCTATGGGACACAGTCCCATAAACTACTGGGTTCATTTCGCCAGGAATATTATGACACTGTCCTTCGCTGTGTATCATTCTCTCAAGATGGGCGGTATCTGGCATATATTGGAAGTGACCTCAAAATTGCTCTGTGGATGGTCAAGGACATAGCCCCGGAACTTCCAGTATGTGCTTTCATGACCATTCTTCCAGGTGACAAGCTACACAGCAGGACACTCTATGCAGTCTCCACCACCGTCCTGCTTTGAGGCCAGTGCTCTCAGCTGACTACCTGCCCTTGCTCACAGGATCATCACAGGTTGATGCCAGTAGCCCTTTTGCACAAACTGAGGGTGATAAAATTACCCAGGAAGGACGCGATAACGTATACGACGACTTTTTTCGGGTAAGAACATGTGTTTTCTCATTAACAAGGGCATTCGTACTGACAATACGTCTGATAGTCTTCTGAGCCATCTTCTCATTTTGCTGTGTACGGATCCATTCGTCCTCGTCTCTCCCGCCTTTTTTCGGTACGGCGCTTGTGGAATGTCCTCATCCCCTCTCGACACGATCAACCAGCAGACCAGTGCATTCCTCTGCAACCACGTATCAATCGCAGTTTCTTCGCACGACACACAGGGCCATGGCCAGTTACAGTCTTTGCCGGACGACCGAGAAAGGTCAGTAGCGCGCTGTCCTTTATTCTGCCATATACAGAACCAGATTTTCTAGTTGTACTGGATGGCGCCTCGCCCTGTTGTACTGGAGGATCAGAGTGCGGAAGAAGAGAACGGGAACACCAATGCCCAGACTGGCCAACCACCCTCTTCAATTGCAGCTCCACCATCTGTAGCACAAGCAGACTCAACGCCGCATAGGCCACAGCACCCTCAGATACAGCCTGCTACGCGACCTGTAGACGAAGAATACGATTATGGTTGCTGGGGCAACTTTTGGTATGTCGTCTGCTGCATGTCACGGCGCCCTCGTGACATATCCGGTGTTCAACCTGCTGCCTCTTGATGTTATACATCGATTTTCATGACTGTATTATCTTGTTCTCAACCCTCTGTTATGCATATTTGGCTGAGCCTCCGCTCAAACTGAACAGTTTGTACATAATCCGTATCCCACACACCGTTATTACATACATTTGAGACGCATCGTGTTCAATTCCGAGAGGGCAAAGGAGAAGCCTATAATCTCATCCTGATGTAGGATAATTCACGTGCTGGATAACCCCCTAGAATTTACGGAACATTCACCATGAGCCCAAGTGATAAATAAGGGTATTGAGTGGCTTTGGCCCCAGATCAATACTATCCTTAATGAGGGGGTCCGAGCATCATCTGACGACCACCTTCAGCACGACACGCCCCACAAGAATAATCAAGCGCTCACTGGTACTCGTCCTCGAGAAAATATAACATGTCAGTGTGCATCCTTTCAAATGGCCCAGAAATTTGAGTTATACTACACCAAACAGCGTGTTCCAATACATCGATGCTCGAATTGACAAATCTTCAATGCGAACCATCTCGTTAGCAAGTAACGGTCCTCAGGCGTTGGGGTAGAATATGAACTACTACAACACTGTTGGACGTACGCGATTGGTCACGATCGATGGAGAGCTCATGGCGAGTGGGGAAAGAGTACACAGTCTCGCTAAACGTTAGCTCTTATAAGGACCAGCAATGTAATGTTCTAATCTGATTGTCCAGCTTCGCATATCGCAGTGAAGCAAGTGCGGCACGACGTGAGATTGGGCTGCGTTTATGAGCATTACTTCTAGAGGACACGAAGTACGCAGGCTGCTTACCCATTGTGTAGGACACTCTGCGGGCGATGCAGTCAGGAAACTTTGCGTCAAGGAATCCCTCCACTGTCTCTCCGCTGAACAAGCAAAAAAATATCGCATCTGTCATCGAAGGATCTTCACCATAATAACACCAACGAACTAGTTGCCAGGTGGGGATCTGACTGATGATGATGACCTTCGTTCATCAGACGGTTAAAGCCACAGGTGTGTCCAAAGGGATGTCAGAGAGGACAATGGGATGTCAGGCACGAGAAGGACGAGGATCGTAGATGGCATATAAGTACTATGATAGTCAAGTGGTCGCCACATGCCTGTGCTGATAGATTTATAGTGCGTTTACAAGCGCGAAATGCGTATATTGATGTGCCGAATTTCATCAGTGATCTAAAAGATCAAATTAGACTTGATACGCTTTAATGTTAGTGCACGTTTGATTATGTTGGCGGGTGCTGATGAGTATCTGAACGCGATGCATGTGCTCAAACCGAGTCGATGAGTAGTAGGTAAAGAAATCGTAGGCAGCTTAGTAGGCTAGTCGAGATGATGTATGAACAATAATTAGTGCCGTGTCACGCCCGTATAAAAGTTCACTCACCTTGCCTGCCTGACATCAAGCGACAGAACAGCACACGAACTGGTGAGTGATGTTCAAGCATTCCCCATCATATGTGATCACTGTCAGAACCATATCAATACAGCTGACACCTTACCGTAATGATCAATATGGCTTCTGAATCCTCTACAAAGCCAACACTGGAACCAACTTCAACTCCAACGCGACCCAAAGGACATACTCCAAAGTATGAACTTCAGGTCTTCTTGCACGTCGAATCCCAGGTTGAAATAGTTCTGCCCCTATAAAGCTAAAACTTCATCCCGAGCGCAATCCAAAAGGCCAGGTCCGAAGCATGAATTTGAACGCCATGAGGATATGATTAGGGATTTCGTCTTCTTGCACAACACCGTCCACATCGTAATTGGTTCTAAGGACGGCATAATGCGCAAGTGAGACTGTGACACAGACCTTCTTGTCGGGGAGCTATGGAAGAATACTGGCACTAGCGCTTTCATCGGACGGAAAGACGATAGCGTGCGGGAGGGGGAACGAAAATGTGGAGAACCGGAATACGGACGGAGAGATGAGGGAAAGCATTTTAATAGGTAATGATGGCTGGGTGGAGTAGCTCTCGTGGTCTCCGAGTGGAGGCAGTGGGTCCTTGATGAATTCATGGAACAATCCTGATTCAAAGAGGAGAAAACGGAGAAGTTGTTTTAGTGTGTTTTTGACAGCATCTCAGGCACACGTTTTCCATCGCACTTTCGCCCCAGGATGATCAAGGACATAGCACCGGAACTTCCAGTATGTTATTTCATAATCGTTCTTCAAGGTGACAAGCTACACAGTAGGAAATTCGACCTCAGTTTCCATCACCAGACATAGCTAGCCCCGGCTTGCAGTACGTGCTTCTACGACCAAATTTCCTGAAGGTGCTACACAACAGCAGGCTCGACCCGAGTCTCAATCATCATCTTCCCTCGACGTGAGTACTCTCACATTTCACTCCTCGCTTACTCACAGGACCATCGCAGGTTGACGCTACAAGCCCTTCTGCGCGACTGCGAGGTGGCGACATCACGGCGGTTGGGAATGAGAATCTATACAACAACTTTTCCAGGTAAGCCTTGTGTTTTGTAATGCAAAGGACACCAGCAGAACCCCGCTACTTGCAGTCTCCCCGGTCCTCTCTTGCTTCCGCATCGCCCGATCACTCCCCAAGGCGCCACCGCCTGTGGAACATCTTCATCCCCTCTGTGCTCCGCTCGCCCGTAGACGAGTCCGTGTCATCGAAAGAACGCTTTAAGCGCTGTTTTTTTTTTTTCGCTCACCGTACACTCTCAAACTCTCCTGTTCAGGCGCCCGCAAACAGGGAAGAAATGAAACCAACACCAGAAGGGAATGTCAGAGCTAGAGATGAGACGAGGACGAAGAACATGATTTGGATGTTGGGCTGCCTGATGTAAGTCTTCCAGCTTTCCTGCATTGGCATCTCGACACGACAGCTGGTCAGTGTTCCACGAATATTACGCCCGGTGCCGCCGAGCAGCACAACGACAAAGGCAAGCAATGAGAAGAACTTCCTGCTCAGGCAGAGACCTCTATGCTCGATGATCGCTATCCACCTGTGCAGCTCGACAGCGATGACACTCGCAACAAGCTGTGGAAATTGTTAATGTGTGCTCGAGGGAAGTATACCACTTCCGGCAGGATGGCTCCAGCCCCCAAGGTCGTCGAGGTATATGCTGCACGCTTATTCCAGCTAAGCTTCAGTTTCGTATCGTTCAATATTTGTTCTTACTGGAGTCGGAAATAACCAAGATTTGTCGCATACAAAAGGAAGCGTAAGACAAAGTTAGCGACCGGCGTTTCACAGGATACGCAAGTGGTTCGTCACAAGCGGGTGCAAGGTGGTCCTTCACAGGTCCACAACCCCCATGACCGGTTCCTGTCCAAGCAGGGCCGTCATCTCAATCTATAGCCAGGCCTGGAGTTCAACTTTCACACGCAGTTGGAGGTTCGACGTCACACGCATATCAGAGGTCTCCACTGCACCGCGTTACACCCATGATGACTCGGATGGGACTCGAGCATCGACAGCGTCTGGAACCGGTTCCTCGACAAGATATACTTGTGGACACTACCATGAGGATACTTAGTGCGATAATGTCGGCTGGAATTTTACGCGGGTTTAGCTTGCATTTCTTTTTCTGTCATTGGCCTTCCAGCTATCAACCAAGCTAGTACGGTAGTACCGCATTCTTTCTCGTTGTCACGATTATGTTCGTTTGCGATTACTTAGGCTATCGTATGCCTTCTACCACCAAGGTCGACTTCACATGTTGCACCTCGAGAAGTATCCAGTGTCACTGAGCTGTTGTTTGCATCTCAGGGATTTACGAAAGAAAGTTGCACAGTCAATGCGTCCTTATACTCAGCCTTGTGAAGATTATCGTAGAGCTTTCCAATACTATCATGATTGGCAAAACGCGGATATGGTACAGTGGGGATGTTTGGATTGTCCTGGTGCATTGGGTTGACCGTCGAACAGTTACTAACGCCGTCATGATGTATGTAGAAGTAAATTGAGTGGGGAAGAGCTGAAACAACGGCCTGCTAAATTTCTCTGAGGACCTTCACGAACAAGGTTGTGAGGTAAGGGTGATTCCCATGCAATCGTAAGGACGAACAGTGGATGACACGGATGATTGCCGCATGAACATCTGCACAGGGATCAGCTTAGCTTTGTTATCCGGCGTACACTGTATATAGCACCAGTAACCTGACCTGCCCCTCACAAATTCGATATCCAACCGATGAGTATCAAGCTGAGTAAGCGACCCAGCGCGATACTTGGGAGACTGAGAAACCGTGCAATCTAAATGGTCAGGCTGTGCGGCAATATGAAAAACAATTAGCGCCGCCTCGCAGAATACATGCATGCGATGCACATAAGAGCGCACCTGCTCCGCCTGCTTGCCACCGAAGATTAACCAGCAGACGGACCAGTGAGTAGCGTACTACTAGCGTTGACTATTCCTCGCCCATAGCTGATCACGAAGTATCATCTCAATATACGCACACCTTACGGTAACGACTGATATCTTCTGAATCCTCTAGAATGTCGACACTCGACGAAGCTTCAACCCTTGAGCAACCCAGACCAACTCCGAAGCACGAATTCGTTGGTCACGAGAGAGATATTTGCAGTTTCGCCTTCTTACACGACAATGTCCACATCGTGAGTGGTTCGTGGGACGGCACGATGCGCAAGTGGGACTGCAATATGGGCCTTCCTGTCGGGGAGCCATGGAAAAGTAAGGGAGGAACCATATATGCGCTGGCGCTGTCACCCGACGGAAAGACAATATTATGCGGGAGGCACAACGGAAGTGTAGAGATGTGGAACACGGATGGAGAGATGAGCGAAGACATTTGGACCGGTCATAGCAGCTGGGTGTCTGCGCTCTCGTGGTCTCCCAGTGGAGGCCATATTGCCAGCGGGTCCTATGATGGAACAATCCTGATCCGAAAAGCAGGAAACGGAGAAGTCAGGTCTGATGTGGACCCGATCAAGACGCAGCAAGGCGGGGTGAGGAGTCTTGCATATTCACACTCGGGTGACAGAATTGCATCAGGAGGGAACAACAAATCCATTTGCATCTGGAACAGTAACACCGGCGAGCTTCTTGTTGGCCCGATCGAAGATCTAGGGGATTGGGTGGCATCAGTAGTGTGGTCGTTGGACGACAGCAAACTCTACTCCGCCTCGGACATCTTCGCACGTGTTTTCGACAGCACCTCAGGCACTGAGCTTCATCGCCTCAAGCACAACGCTTACCTGTATTCCGTCGCACTTTCACCCAAACATAATGCACTGGCATGTGTGGGTCATGGAGGCGTTGCACAGCTATGGGACACAAAGTCCTATCAGCCACTCCACCTACCATTTAGCCAGGAAAATAACAAGACCTTTCGCTGTGTGTCATTCTCTCGCAATGGGCAGTACGTGGCATATGGTGGAGACGACAGCAAAATCACTCTGTGGATGGTCAAGGATATAGCCCCGGAGCTTCCAGTATGTGCTTTCATGACTATTCTTCCCGGTGACGAGCTACACAGCAGGATAACTCCACCTAGTCTCCACCACGCTCCTGCCTCGAGGTCAGTACTCTCTCAGTTGACTACCTGTCCTTGCTCACAGGATCATCACAGGTTGATGCCACTAATCCTTTTGCCGAGGAAGGACGCGATAACATATACGACGGCTTTTTTCGGGTAAAACGCGCGTTTTCTCATCAGCAAGGGTATTCGTGCTGATGGCGTGTCTGGTAGTCTTCCGAGCCATCCCTTCCTTTTGCATACGGCTCTTCTCGTCCTTGCCATCGCACCCACCCTTTTTCGGCACGGCGCTTCTGGAATGTCCTCATCCCCTCTCGACGCGGTCCGCCAGCAGAGTCTATTCATCCGCAACCACGCATCAAGCGCAGCCTCTCTGCGCGGCACGCGGGACCGCATCCTGTAGCGGTCTCCGCTGCAAGACCAAAAAAGGTGAGCCGTACATTCTCTGACCTTCGTCTCGCTGTGTACATATCCAAATTTCTAGCGGTACTTCATAGCGCCTCGCCGTGTCCTGCCGGAAGACCAAAGCGCGGAGGAAGAGAATGTCAACATCAATTCTGAGACTGGTCAGTCATCCTTAGCAGCAGCTCAGTCTTCTTCTGCAGCCGCGCCATCCTCGACGCCGCAGGGACCACAGTACCTTCATGCACAGCCGTCAACAAGACTCTCACAAGAAGATGGACATGACTACGGATGTTGGGGAAACTTTTTGCATGCCGTCTGCTGCATCCCAGACGCTCGTGCATAGTTTTCGCCATTCTACCTGTTGCTTCTTGATCTTATGCATCCATTTTCTTGTCCGTATTGTACATGTACTTGTTCTCAATCTCTTCGTATCCGAGACTGCACTCACACAGTGACTGGATCATAGATAATAATGTATTTTATTCGACATACAGATTATTGCATTGACAGATTTAGGAGGCGGAGAGGACAAAAACAATGCGCTCGTAAATTATCATGATACTGATGCGGAGGAGAATCTTGAATGACTTCTGCCCCAGACCAACATTTCCAACGAGTGCTCTTGTTTTTCCAACGCACACACTCACTCCGAGGATGCCGTCTTCATGAATGACTGGGGACGCTAGGTGTGGAAGTCGTCTCTTCAGCATGATACACGACAGACAAGGATAACGAGCCGCTCACTGTAGTCGTCTTCTAGGATCTGTATTACCCACCAAACTCCTGGATATCTGATATACAACACCAAAGCAGAGTGTGTCGATGCATCCAAGCTCAAACTGTACGAACGCTCGTGTCGAATATTCTCGTGAGGCAATGGTCCTCCTCGCACGTCGGGGTATTGATGTTGTTGAGCCTGCTAGTTGGTGCGGGGTAAATGGAGAGCCCACAGCGAGTGGGGGAATAAGGAGCACCTGACCGATGAATCGGGTCATAATCTGATTTCTTAACTTCGTCTATCGCAGGAAGTTGCATGCAGTACGACGTGCGAAATTGGGATGTGTCTATGAGCGTTATCTTTAGGGGGCCAGGAGCACGGAAACTGCTTATCCATGTGTACGACAGTAAGGGCTCTCTACAGGCGATATGACCAGAGCAAACTATCGCTGTAAGGATCCTTGCACACCCCCTTTCCAGTGAACAACAAATAAATATCGCCTCTGCCATAGAATAGTGCTGACCATAAAAATACTGACGAACTGTTCCCATGCGGGGATCGTTGAACGACGAGGATGGTCTTCATTAATCAGAACGTTCGAAATGTGCGAAGCATGTCTGGTCCTAAGAATCCGTGTACAGTCTCACTTGATACTTGTGGTAAATTATATGTTCATCACATCACCCACGAATCAACGAACGAGGACCTTTCGATGTCTTCTTCCGAGCTGAGAGATGAGGTAGCATGTGCTGCCTCGAGGTTGGTTTCGCTGTCAAGATCCTTGGTTTCGAGATAACACAGTCTATCTGGATCAGAAGCTGACAAGACGACGACGTATCGGGGATCTTCTCATTGTCCTGTAGCAGTACGATGTCACTGACCTCTAGATTATTTCTCAGTACCCTCTTTCAGCGTGCTGTCCTGTTCGTCCGCCGTCTCCAATCTACCAGGCCTAGTGATTAACGCGAAGGAATAGACTGCCAGTAGGAGAGACGTGTTGTGTCATTCCCAGATCTCAAGCTCGTTTGCTGGTAACCACGGCGGATACGTGTGGGTCTTCGACTTGCTTCAAAGTCCTGGAGGCAGCGTCCACGATACGATATGGTCTGCTTAAAGCTGAACAGCTGTCATTCCAGCATGCAATGGTCCTCATGCTGACCCAGTCATCACCTCCCTCGCTCAAGGGACTTTTTTTTCCCTCACAAGCCTTCTTCTCACGTAGCTTTGCGCACTGCGGGTAAATTTTCTAGGAACATTTATATGTAACAGTCGTTGATACCACGTTCAGGTGATCCAAGAGTTGGAACATCCATTTGAACGTATTGGATGAATGAGGAGAGAGATAACATTTGGACATCAAATAGGGCGAGGAATTAGTAGGCCTGGAAGGCACAGAGGACGTACCAAAGAGCTCTGTATGTGCGACACGTCTAAATTGTCGTTAATGGACTGTCTTCTCTCACTCATGGACTATGTCACTATCCAAGTGCATATATTCGGTTTAAAGAACTTGGTAAGGAGCCGAATCACTAAGTAGGCGATGGTGAGGATAAATGCCCGCGTAACGCCACTAGTCCAACTCACCCAGTGCCGCCATAACGGATCAAATGACCGCCGAAACGTGACATTGCTGAGGGGTCCCACCACTTCATCTACAAATCTATCTGTAGAAGTCACCGCCGCTGGCCAGAATGGAATGAATGAGTAGATGACAGCATATAGAATGGTGGATAACTCGATGAAGATGACCAAGGTGATGCAGGTCCAGCTACATGAGGCCTATTCAGCGACACCAAGAACATACATATTAGTGGGCACCCATCCGACGTAGGCATCAACTAATACAGACGTCCTGAAGTCCACAAAAAGAACAACGTACAACCCAGGCATTTCAAGCTTCCAGATTCCAGATTCAATAAGGGACAAAAGGAGACAACCCCAGATTGATAATGGTCACCAAGCCAGGGAAGACGACCAGTTTGATCAGCCATGTGATACAGCGCAGCCAAAAAGGAGCGGTGACTCTCTTCAACGTTTGTCCACGGCAGTATCTGTATAGTTGCGGGTAAGTGCGACTTGACGTTCTGATGCGCCGTTCTCAATAGAGGGCGAACGAGGATTTACGCTGAACTGAGCGAATCGTGCGCTACTTTGCGTGTCCGAAGTTCATTTCGCTCAATCTACATCGAGGTCCTTGGTTTGCGAATAGCGTACTTTGATAGCACGATGACGTCGGGAGGAAGCCGCCCATGCAATATCGCCCACTCTAGATTCTTCTCCGACATCATCTCCCGGCGTGCTCCCCGTTCGTTCCCAGTCTCCAATTACGCCGCCAGCGAACTCGGGAGTATTTGTTGTTACAGATACTCCCGACTCGCTAGTGAAGTCGGTAAGTGGGAAATGTGGAAATCCACCGCATCTTTCGACACTATCAGCGACAACATCAGGATATTGGGGAAGTATTTCGTGATTTATTGGTTCAGTTCAATGCGTAGCGTTAGTAACAGTCCCAAAGCATAATTCCTAGGTAGCGAAGACTTGCCTGCCTGGTAGCATTTCCTGCACGAACTGCATATTGAAAGCGAGATACGCGAATCGACTGCTCGCAGTTAGTAGATGTATAATGTACTTATCCCGGCCTCCAGGGTCGTTGACTGGCGGCAAGTGTGGATGATCAAGTCCACTTGGAGACACTATGGGAGGCCAGCTCAAGGACGTCGTGTTGGAGTTCGTGATCACATGACGAGCTCGACGCTATTGTGGCTGAACCTTATTTCGTCAGTTTACCTGTAGTACTAGTCTATCTTTCGCAGGATCGAAACCGCTACCCGACCGTTATACTAGCCTTTTCCCTCCCGTTGTAGCAGCACCCTATCTTAGGAGAAGGTGGTCTGCAGCAAGCGTGAAATTTGGTGGTCGGCCTAGTACACTTACTCGTAGACTAACATCTAGGCACGCCTCGTACCTCGGCGCCTAGATCACCCATGTGTCTACTGTTTTGTATACTTTATGCGTTTATCAATGAGTTGGTATTACTTCGGAAGCGCGCGCCTGAGACTTGCGGAAACTCAGAGGGTGAGGTCAGCTCAAGGACGTCGATCATTACTTACTAGTATATGGTGGGTCAGTACTCAGTCACTCTCTAATAGCCTTCGGCTAAAGGAAATTGGAATACGAACGTACTCAGGTCAAGCTGGCAGGAGAACGCGATCAAAAATGGTTTGTGATAATGCATCCGAGTTGATAAGGCTTCCAGTATGTTCTTTCATAATCGTTCTTCAAGGTGACAAGCTACACAGTAGGAAATTTGACCTCAGTACTCAGTCTCCATCATCAAACATAGCTAGCCCCGACATCGACCTGAGTCTCAGTCATCATCTTCCATTGACGTGAGTACTCTCACATTTCACTCCTTCCTTGCTCACGGGAGGGAACAAAAAAAAACCCACACCGAATGAGAATCTAGGAGCTAGAGATGGGGACGAGGAACATAACAGGGATGTTGGGCTGCATGATGTAAGTCTGCCGACTTTCCTGCATTGGCATCTCAACACGATGGTCGGTCAGTGTTCCGCGAATATTGTGCCCGGTGCCGCCGAACAGCACAACGACAAAGGCAAGCAACGAGAAGAACTTCCTGCTGACGCAGAGTCCGCTATGCTCGATGATCCCTATTCACCTGCCGAGCTTAACCACGATGATACTCACAACAAGCTGTGGTAAATGCTAATTCGTGCTCGAGGGAAGCACACCAACTTCCGGCAGAAAGACTCCAGTTCCCAAGGTCGTCCAGGTATATGCTGTACGCTGGTTTCAGGCAAGCTTCAGCTTCGTCTCGTTCACACTTTTGTTCTTACTATAGTCGGAAACAACAGAGATTTGTCGCATACAAGCGGAAGCGTAAGACAAAGTCAGCGATCGGCACTCTTACTACTACCCCAGGAGACGCAAGTAGTTCATCACAAGCAGGTGCATCTTCGCAAGGTGGTCCTTCACAGGTCCACACCTCCCCACGACCTGTTCCTGTACAAGCTGGGCCGTCATCTCAATCTACGGCCAGGCCTGGAATTCAACCTTCGCAGGCAGTTGGAGGTTCAAAGTCACACGCATCTCAGAGATCTCCACTGCACCTCGTTGCCACCAATGATACCCATGATGACTCGGATGGGACTCGAGCATCAACAGCGCCTGGAGCAAGTTACTCAACGAGACATGTTTGCCTTGTGGACCCTACCATGAGGATACTTAGTGACTTAGTGCGAGACTTTGAGTGGCACTCTCGCGCGGAACATTGAGTGAGAGAATGTATGCATTGAATGCAATGATTGATAGTTTTTGGGCGGAGCCCTAAGGCACCCGGCCCCGATAGTGGCCCTGACCTGTGCAAGAAAGAGCCGAGGGGAGCTGCGAATCCCAAAGTGTCAGGAGCGAGAACGACGCAGCGTAGTGAACCGAGGATCCCCAAGCTATAGGAGCCGACAGGCGACGCATTGAGGTGAACTTAAAGCTGTGGAGTTATCAGTCTGCGGGATGTAGCGTCGCAAGCATCT
>KV448773.1:0-14066 GCA_001658105.1 Rhizopogon vinicolor AM-OR11-026
CTCGTTGATTCTTGGTGGTTTTGTCCAAATTGCCTTTTTCTTACAAATGTTTGTGATGGGCCCACACCTCATCCTTAGCGTTCGATAAGCTTGTAGCATTGAGCACCGACACATGAATTGGCATGACTACAATTGCTTTCCAGGCGGCATATATATAGAGTCCACTCCCAATGGTGGCGATGTGCAGTTCAACAAGTGTTTCAAGCCAACCGTTCGAAATTTTATCGGGAACAGGACAGCTCTGGATTTTTTCGATGGTACTGTTTTGGTATTTGGAACTTCGTGGTCCTGAAAGCCGCAGTTGTTTTTATCATGTATAATTGTGATTCTTTTATTCGTACGATATGGTTGCCTGTTTGGTTTTGCTCGGCCCCTGACAGATTACATATGAAGACATCATCGAACAAGACATTGACACCTATGTAGATGCTTTGATTGCGACTTTGAAATTTGCATATCAGTTAACATGCCAGCGGACCCATGTTGATCGAGCGAATGTAACAATGAGACTCAGACTCTCTCACCACTGTACACAGCGTCATTCCGCAACCTCGCTGATCTACAGCGGGCTGTAGAGGAAGGTGATGCTACGCGCGAGGGCGGCAGTCTCCCGTGGGCAGACCACACGGTTGTTCCTCATAACAGGGAACCATCTACTCATCTTGTGCTTTATGGAGTATGAACAGAACTGGTTGCGCGGGTGGACAAAGAGAAATGACCTTACTACATGGTAGTTACCTTGTACGTTGTATAATTAGCTAGGCTTATTC
Source organism: Rhizopogon vinicolor AM-OR11-026 (assembly GCA_001658105.1). Classification (NCBI taxonomy): domain Eukaryota; kingdom Fungi; phylum Basidiomycota; class Agaricomycetes; order Boletales; family Rhizopogonaceae; genus Rhizopogon; species Rhizopogon vinicolor. The sequence goes on from KV448773.1 coordinate 771, forward strand.
GTTTTGTGCCATCATAAATATTGTGCGCGTAGATCCATCCAGTCGCGGAGTCGTTCCTTTGCTGTGATCGATTGGAGATTCTCATAAGTATTTGTCACAAAGTACTATACCAACATGGTCTAAATTCTACGTATTGCGCCTGACGTACATACTACTGTAGGTAGTACTTGAAAGTCGTTCGTATGTAGTTGATATGAAGGCTCGTTAGCCTTACGCGAGCTCCGCAAATCCAACTCGTAATTGATCCATGTCGAAAACTGAGTACACGTTCTGCAAGAATACATCGCCCACTACCCAGTAATCTGATATAAATTTTCATTAATGTTTTGCATATTATTCATATATTTGTAGTCTTACCAACACCGGAGCTTGCACCAATACCAGCTAAACAGTCACTGGATCCGTCTTCGATAGGCCCGAGGTTGAATGTTTTCCCAGACACGGTAAATGGACGTCCTCCAAAGGTAAGGGTTGGCGCATAATTCTCGATTATATCGCACGGTACTGTATTTTAACCTCATCAGCACCAATATCATACAGGGAAGCAAATACTGACTTGAATAAAGCCCCTCGCTGGAATCCTGTAGTATAGCACCAGGGATATCATTGTAATAGGACGCAGCAGTAGCCGTATCCGTCACGATCAAACTTGTTCCAGTATCAATGACAGATACTGCTTCGGACGGCCCTACCTGAACACCAGCTCGAGAAACCTGATCCAATGTTACTTGCCAGTAGGCCGGCAGAGTTACAGGTGTGTAAGTTAAAGTGTCTTGCTGATACAGCGCGGTGTTGGTACCTCCAACATAAAGTTCGCTCGCACCGGCGGTAGTGGAAAGTTTGACACCAAACACAGCTTCCGGCAACTGTCCGCTTTGTACGAGGGTCTGAAAGAGCGGACTTGCTGGGTACACAGAGAGGTCCTCGAATGCAAAGCCGGCGAGCCCATCAGGTATAAAAGTTGTACTTGAGAATGTGGGAGAATAGACCGTTGCAGCCCCTAGGGTTTGTCCGACAGCCTGGTCATAGTTAGCGTTCATGCTCATGATCTGAACCCATAGGGATTACCGTATATCCTCCAATTGCTACGTTGTCAGAAAATTGCTCACCCTCAACATTGCCTGTGAGATAAGCGAGTACGAATGGCCTCCCAAGGTTGACAGCGGTTGAGGAGTTGCTTGGATCATATTTATTGTGGCCATCGCAACTGACACCACAATCGACGGAAGGAAGGACTGTTGAATGGAGAGGGATGTTTAACAAATGTTCATGACTGGCGAGGGTGTCTTACAGATATCCGAGCTGCCCGTGTCGATATCCACTTTAGTACAGTTTTAGCATCACCTCAAATGAAGAAGATAATACATGTTTACCTGTGAAAGCCTGCGCCGGCGAACCAACACTGATCGAAGCATACCACAGATTTGCACCCTCAGCCGTCAGAGGGACATCGCCGGCATCTCGCTTCCTCTGCTTTAAGCTGGCATTCTTGCTCAACGGGTGGGCATGTCCTGTATTGGCCTCATACGCCGCGAATCCCCGATGATACTTCCTAAATTCACATGTCATTGTCGCTAACAGGTTCAAGCCGAGCAACCACCTACGCAGGGATTTGTTCAAGTTGCATCCGGAGACCTTCCATGCTGACTTGATTGTTCCTGCGCTCAAGTGGTAGACGCAGAGCACGGGTGTTCAAGTCTTTTGGCTGCAGGCTCGGTGAGCCAACAGCCAGGGATACCAGCGCGAAGAGAGAGGAAAATGTATGTGCAAGCTGCATTGGACAGTTTGAATCACTGGGGTAAAATGAACTTCACGGAGGGGGGCGTATGAGACATGAAAGGTCGATGATATCCTACTTTTATACTTACACGGTGAGCAGAAGCAAAGCTGTAGATGTCGTACATGAGTCACAGCTTAATGGGTGACGGTAAGGTGCTTTGATATCATATCTCAGCTCTCGATCAACCTATGTAGCTGAACATTATCAAGGACAAATCAGGTTAAGAACAAGGCTGAATTACACAGGCTTCATACCTTGTATTCAATCATAACGAGTAATACTATCCATTTCAGCGCCAATCCCTTTGTCAGAGGGTAATTCAGGGGTTCTTTTCGGCATCTTGTCAGATAATGACATAGCTTCCTGTTAGTGGCATCATGTCACCTCCATCGACCCATATGCCGGTTATAACTTACATGATCTCCGCTGCCGGATAGGCTTAACAGCCGCCCATCCTTGTTTAAGATCCACGGTCGTCACTAAGAAGGCAGTGTGGAAAGAATAGACTACATACCAGTGTTTTATGGCCCTGAATCACGATCTGCACCATCACGATCTGCAAGCTTCAAGTCCCACTTCCTGAATGTCCGCATCAAGAGATGCCGATACAACGCGCTGTTTTCTTCCAACTTGGAGTCCTACCCGGAAGGTTGTCGCTGCCAGAAACAGATTGATGTCTTGTCAGACGTCACTGGTGGAGCTTAACCCCTCCTCTGCCTCTGCTGCTCAGGAACAGAAGGTTCACATGGTTCGGGCTTGACTAAATGCTCATCGTCGCTTCAGGATCAAGCGAAGCCTTTTCTGTCTGTGAAGTTATGTAAAGGATAGCCTAGTTGTCTTTGATGAACGATTTTTTGACCTATCCTTATCCAGGTTTGAATATGTCCCAGGCTGACAGACAGACCGACTGAGCGTCTGCGACGAAAGAAAGAGAACGTAATGCAGACAAGAAAGGCGCACCATGTGGTGTTCGATGACTGGGCGTCAAATGCCAAATTAGGCTATGATTAAGTTTCAAACTTTGGTTGTGTTCGGGCTCCACATGCTTCACGAGAAGGCACGGAGAACGTTTCCACATGCATATTAGTACCCTCGTTCCCGACGTTCTAGAACGTTGGGAACGAGACTAGTCAGCTTGTCTCCGATAAGGTTTCTCGTGTACTGCTCGCTTAAAATCGTTATCCCAGCCATCATCAAGGCTGAACAGTATGGAAAGCGGGATCTTTGTTTGGCTTGAAGTTCTTGTCAGACCCCCAATCACTGTTTCAACATATTGCCAGTGCAAGAACTGGCTCAGTTTTATTTCGCACTCGGGATGAGTGATGTCGACATTGTACATCACCTGAAGGATCACTGTGACCAGGAAGAATATGGTCTCAGGTCAGTACTATCTTACTTATGCTCGCTGGTTCATGTAAACCGCTCTAATCCACAAGTTGTGTCAGTGTAATCACCTTTCAACGGATGCGAAACAGGTGGGGCTGGAAACGCACGCACCAACAGCGACATACTCTCGGGTCTATCGAATAGCATGTCCGGGAGATTAGACAATGATTTCCCTACTGAGGTGCCGAGGCCATCAGACGAGACCTGCGAGAGTATTTCGTGTATCCTGATACGTCTTCATTGTCCGACTTCGCTAGTACTATTCACCACTGAATAAACCATGATGCTGTATCAGTGAACTGATTGCGAAGTTTCTCAAGATCATGGAGCCGACTGCTGTGCAAGCCAGGTGTCATGGACGTCTCAGGTGGAGGCGTTTTTAGTGTGCGGGGTTAAGTGATGATGTCTGACCCCAAAACCAGCACGGGTTGCATATCAGCCTTGATCCATTCAGATTAATTGGCTAAAATTTCGATGGACCAACAAGTCTGAAGTGTCTGATCCTCCTCCTGTCTGTTCACTACCGGAGCATTCTTGTCACTTCTGGTTCTTCTGATCCTCTCCTGTCCCTTCAGTGCTGCAGCCACAGAATCTCCATCATATTAATACCCAAGCATCCTCTCCTCCTAATTCTTCATGGGCCCCCACAGTGGCACCCGCTCCTACGAAGTCACCTGCACCGAGTAACTTAACGCAGGAAGAGGATGACGATATAGAGAACGTCACCAATGATAAGTCGAAGGCCACCAACACGAAGGCGAAGATCAAGACAATAAACACAGCAAAATCTGTAAGGAGGAAGGAGGTGCACGTTGAGGATTCAGATGCAGGGAACCACTGGCAGCTCAACTTACTCTGCGCTCTAACCTGCGGACACGCAAGAAGTAAAGTTTTGTTGCTACTATATGCCCTTTTTGTATCGCAGACCTGGCTAACTTTAAGGCAGGACTGAAACTCGGCCTCATCTTGTTCTCTCGGTTTCGATGCTTTCGTTTTCAAACTCTCGTGTTCTGGCGCTCAGGCTTTCAGCTCGCGTCGCTCGGTCACTCGCATAGTCCTCTGCCATCGTGTTCTTTCAATTTGCCCTCATCCCCGCTCTCCTCCTTTACTGCGCTTTTACTGACACTGACCGGTATTTCAATATCTCGGATTTGGGTTTCCATGCATTATCATGTGTTACAATGTTTTGTACTCTTGTAGCGATAGACAATGTATCATGCAATGTCTGAAATAACTTGTCGAGCTCTCGATTACAACGTAAAAACGCAGTCCATTGAGAATTAAGTAAGTTGCCTGGTATTAGATGTTACAGACTCTGCTCGACACTATCGACAGCGTAAACATAGACATAGCTATATCTGGTCATGTCGTGCACCACTCTTACCGTGATGCCATTGGCTTGAACTGACATCGGTGCCGAAATAGCAACCTACATGTTCCAACTCCATGCTCATCTTTACATGAGCAGGTGGCTAGGGGGCTAGCAGGGTGAAAACCAAACAAATGCCTTTTTCGTCGAGCTGATCACTCTCGCTCGGAGTCTCGTTAGGCTGATCACTCCCGCTTTCCATAGAACACGGCCATCGTACTCTTCAACGCCAATCAACATGGGGAGGCAATGCTGCGCATCCAGGAGCTAGCTGCCGCTTGCCCTGATACTGATATTTGTCGCATCGTAGAAGTAAGTATCGTCCATTCAAACAAGCTCGGATTCGTGGCGAACTTCGTGCATTGACTGGTTTTTCGTGTTTCGCACATCAGCCTTATCCGTGTCCAACTAGACATCAATGCCTTGGATGATGCGTACTATGTATATGATCACTCCCGCTTTCCATACAACTTTGAAAATGGTATCGTCTCATTTGTGTAGAGCCACCACCGTGGCAGTTCCTTTTAAATTATGTAGCACCTGAAATGATCACATCACACCGGAAGCGAAGAAAGGCTGAGAAAGGCTTCAACTGACTCGGAATGCTGTGAGTTCTAGAGAATCTCGGTGCCGAGTTAAACGCTTCTGAATTCAGCATCGTTGGAGGGCTCCAGTAGTACATAAGGAGAGTCGCTCACTTTTACACCGCTGAGTCGTATACCGACAACCGTCAACTTACATCAGATTCAGATACATCCGATCATCCAGTCAATTTATATTTATCGCTAATCCTTGACTATGACCATAGTCTCAAATGATCCCAGTTGGTGGCCGACAATCAATTCGCAAATTTCCCTGGGCTATTTTGTAGGTTCGTGGAGAGCAAGTCTGACAATGTTCGTAATTTCTAACTCTATCTTTGATGCGGCTTCGCAGTCATATGCTCTAGTATGATTGCATATGATTGGGGTGAGCAACATCATGCTTCTCGGGCAAATTATTGACTCAATGTTCTCATGGTTTTCTCTAGCATTGTCATTCGGACAAGAGGTACGTTGATCACTACTGCAGTAGCCCAGTTCACTAGACAATATTGAAAGGTTGATCTGTTCTGGGTGAGCAGATGACCCGTACTATCAGAAAAACGATAGGACTAAGGCAGTCAATTTGGAGCAGAGGCATCGCTGGTCTCTCGTGACCTTTCTATATCTCAGTGTACATAGCCTATATAATAACCTCAGTTGATAACTTGTGCTGACGTCAAATGTTCTAGGTACGCTACATCGGAATTCTTTACTCTATGTACGTTTTTTTTTGCATGGTTAACCAATTGGCACTGCGCTAATACGCCATCTGACATAACTCAGTAACAGCATGCTGGGTATGCATCCCCGCATACCCTGCATTGATTCCTCCTGACCGATCTCGTGTAGAGTATCTCCCGGTAGTCTTACTGACGGACATGGTGAGTATGCTTGCCATTGCCTGCCCGTCGGACTAACTGTACCTCTATGTAGGGGTGAGTGACAATCTCGACAAGTTGTTGCTTCAATAATTAACCACTGTAACAGATGTGAGTTCCATTCCATTTTCTGATACTAATCAGTAACTATTCTTTTCAGGCAATATCGTTTCCCAGGTGCAGGTATGGGTGGGTGCCATCGTAAATTCCATGCTGTGCAGTGAGTACATTGCCTCAATAATATTTGCTCGACTAAACTACCATGCAAGTCATCATGATTACTCGGTTACATGTCATGTATCAGCAATCTAGAAAGATGCTCATTTTTCTTATTGTAACATTCCTGGCTCTCACTATCGCACTCGGAGTGCTCGTCGTTATGATCAGCAGTAGACTTTCAGGAGGTGAGCTTTAATTATTTAAGGATCAAATAGCACAACAGTTTCATGGAACAATGCAGAGGAGCTCATCCTATCCGATTCCCATCAGTGCATTATCTTGGGATACGAGCCGCTTCTATCATCTGTGACGTGGGTTCTCGGAACTGCATGGGAGGTGCTTGCACTGTGTCTTGCTGCCTGGATTGCTGTAAAGCACTTCCGTGAACTGCAACGAAGACCGACAGGATCGGTCATCGGGGACTGTTTAACGGTGTTAATAAAGTCTCATATGTTCTACTTTGCAGGGTGAGCTTTAAATATGATTATCTGTTTCTGTCTTCGCTGATGTTCCTCGCATGCTAGATTTACTGCAGTCAGTTGCTTAACTCTCAGCCACGCGCTGTTGTCAAGGGTCTCAGTGCGCAGATATGTACCTGACACAACTGTACCTGACCATTCCTTATCATCTAGAACTCGTTGATTTTTGTTGGTTTTGCTCAAATCGCCTTTTGCTTACAAGTGTTTGTGCTGGGACCACGCCTCATCCTTAGCATTCGAGAATACCACGCTAAGCTTGTGGTAAAAGCCGACGCAGGAATTGACATGACTACATTTGCTTTCCAGTCGGGCATACCCATATCCACTGCCAGTGGTGGTGATGATGTGTAGTTCAAGAAGCGTTCAGAGTCAACTGTTGGGAATTTTATCGGGAACAAGAGTTTTGCGATCGTCGATGGTACTGATTTTGTGTTCGGAAATGGTCCTGAAAGCTTCAGTTGTTTTTTATATGTATAATCGTGACTCTCTTATGCATACGATGTTTAATTATGCTCGGCACCCCGACAGGTTATGAAAATATCGAACAAGACATCCGCTTTGAACGAGACGAAACTGACGTGGTAATGGTTCTTCTTTCCCCCGATTCTGTCGGAGAGCTCTACAAACAGGCTATTCTCCTATGAATTTCTGGTGTCGACGCTGCTTGTGGGGCGTAATAAATAGGGCGCATACATCCAACCAAGGTAGTGATCATCGTTTGTGCCAAACGTTGGTGTTCGAAGACCGTATGTACATCATGGCAGTGAAGCCGCATTATCGAACCCCATCCGATTATCATGCTGGCAGATTGCCTTACTTGAATCTTGTCCATTCGCAAGCCCTCGTCGCTTCAAGATAAAGCAAAACCTTTTTTGTCTGCTAGATTAAAGGATAGAGTTGTGCTTTTGATGAACGATTTTTCGATCTATCCTTATCCAGGTTTGAATATGTCTCTGACAGACTAAGACCAGGGAAAGCGACGTAATGCAGACGAGAAAGGCGCGTGGTGTTCAATGACTCGGTGTCAAAAGCCTAATTAGCGTTGTGATTAAGTTTAATCATGTTCAAGCTCCACATACTTCACAGAGAACGTTAGAACTAGTAGTCAGCTGCGTGTATTTTTTTTTGGCCTCCGCGCCTAATAAAACCATCCTACCTCGAAACAAGGGACAGACATTTTATGTAAAAGATTGTGTTATATATCAAACGGTTCTGATCTCAACCATTCCCAATCCGCCAAGATCAGAAAAAAACATGAATTGGACAGTTCGAGGGCAGTGGTACTATATAAAATCTTAAGAGTCGCTCACTCCTGAGGTGCGCCTTCAGCTATACTGCGGGTCCGTGGGAAGCAAGTCTGACAATGTTGGTAAATTCTCGCTTTACCTTTGATACGGCTTCGCAGTCGCATGCTCTAGTATGGTGGCGTATGACTCGGGTGAGCAACTCGAACATGGTGCTTCCTGTGGAAATTATTGACTTAATGCTCTTATGATGTTATCTAGATTGACGTTCGGACGGGAGGTAGCCAATGTATAGGAAAGAAGCACTGGGCTTACAAAATATGGGAATATCTACTAATATCCGAGGCTCACGAGTTTACTGATGTATGTTGGGCACTACGGAGCAGCCTGGCTCACTAGAAAGATTCAAACTTGAAGATTGATCTGTTCTGGGTGAGCAGAGTCCCGTATCAGAATAATGATAGGACAAATAATATTGAGTTTCCGCAAGTCGCAGGTGCGTGCTTCCGAAGTAAGACCAACTCAGGTTTATGGGGAACCCGTTGCAAACGCGTAAAGTATACAAAACAGTAGATACGCCATAGTTAAACCGACGAAATAAGGTTCAGCCACAACTATACAGTGGCGTCGAGCTCGTCATGTGACCACGAACTCCAACAAATAACTCATGGAAGAGGCCGTCGCTGGTTCCTCATGACTCTTTTATATCTCGGTGTAAACCTATATGACATTCTCCGAGTCAGTTGATGACTTTGTGCTGACCTGAAATATTCTAGGTCTGCTACATTGGAATGCTTTATTATATATGTATGTTTGCAAGGTTAACCAATTAACACTGCGTTAATAAGCCATCTGACAACGCAGAAGCATCATGCTGGGTATGTGTCCTCGCACACCCTATGTTACCTTCTTCTCACCGATCTCATGTAGAGTAGTAACTATCTCCCGGTCGTCTTCCTGACAAATATGGCGAGTGTGCCTGTCATTCCCTGCCCGTCGGATTAATTGTACCTACGTAGGGGTGGGTGAGAATCTCGACGAAGTTGTTGCTTCATCAATTAACCACTGGCACTGTAACAGATGTGAGTTCCATTGTACTTTCTGATGCTGATCAGTAGCATTTTTTTCCGGGCAATATCGTTTACCAAGTGCAGACATGGGTGGGCGAACAACCACGTAAAGGAACGACTATCTTCATTCTATTAGGGTCTGCCTACGGGAGACTAACAACCACGTGATGTCAGCCACTTTGGCGCGGATGTGGTTAAGTCTAGGATGTCGCGGTGATTCGGATATAAGTAAACCATCCTAGACTCGGGACTGGGGACGGGTCATTTTCGACATTGTATGCATAGATTGTATAATATCAGGCGTTCCTGATCTTACTCCCCATTCCCATAGCGGAGATGAGAAACGCATGAATCGGACGGCAGGGCGTTTAGCCTAAAATTATAGTATGTACATAAGACCCCGGAGTCGCTCACTCCTAAGGTGTACCTCCACCACTGATTCGTAGTGTCGTGCACCGACACCGTCAACTTAAGATTCACGACAGAAACATACGACCATCCTATCCAGCTTCAATCTAGCAGTTCGCCACTCACACGCCAATCCCTGAATATGACCATAGTCTTAAATGATCCCAGTTTGTGGCCGACAATCAATTCGGAAATTTTATCAAGCTATTCTATAGGTTTGTGGAGAGCAAGTCTGACAATGTTCGTAATTTCTCACTTTATCTTTGATGCGGTTTCGCAGTCATATGCGCTAGTATGGTGGTGTATGATTGGGGTGAGCAACACAGTGCTTCTGTGGAAATTATCGACTCAATGTACCTATGGTACTCTCTAGCATTGACATTCGGACAAGAGGTATGTTGAGCACTACTGCTGCAGCTCAGCTCACTAAAAGGATTGAAAGGTTGATCTGTTCTGGGTGAGCAGAATCCCGATATCAGAAAATGATAGGACTACTAAGACAGTCGATTTGGGGCAGATGCATCGCTGGTCCCCCATGACCTTCATATATCTCGGTGTACATAGCCTATATAATAGTCTCAGTTGATAACTTGAGCTGACCTGAAATATTCTAGGTGCGCTACATCGGAATTCTTTTCTCTATGTACGTTTGCATGGTTGACCAATTGGCACTTCGCTAATATGTCATCTGACACAACTTAGTGACATCATGCTGGGTATGTGTCATCGCATACCCTGCATTGATTTCTTCTGACCGATCTCGTGTAGAGTATCTCCCGGTAGTCCTGACGGACATGGTGAGTATGCTTGCCATTTCCTGCACGTCGGACTAACTGTACCCCTACGTAGGAGTGAGTGATAATCTCGACGAAGTTGTTGCTTCAATAATTAACCACCGTAACAGATGTGAGTTCGTTTGCAGCATTGAATTTTTTGATGCTGATAAGTAATCATTCTCTTCAGGCAATATCGTTTCTCAGGTGCAGACATGGGTGGGTGGCATCGTAAATTCCATGCTATGCGGTGAGCACATTGCCTCAATAATATTTGCTCCACTAAACTTTTAACTATCATGCAAGTCATCATGATTGTTCGGTTATATGTCATGTATCAGAAATCTAGAAAGATGCTCATTTTTCTCATCGTAACCTTCCTGGCTCTCGCCATCGCACTCGGAGTGCTCGACGCTATGTACAGCAGTAGTCTTTCAGGAGGTGAGCTTTAATTACTTAAGGATCAAACAGCACAACAGTCTCATGGGACAATGCAGAGGAATACATCCTATCTGGTTTCTATCTGTGCGCTATCTTGGAATACGAGCCAATTCTATCATCTGTGACGTGGACGCTCGGAACGGCATGGGAGGTGCTCGCATTGTGTCTTGCTACCTGGATTGCTGTAAAACACTTCCGTGAACTGCAACGAAGACCGACAGGATCGGCTATCGGGGACTGTTTAACGGTGTTAATAAAATCTCATATGTTCTACTTTGCAGGGTGAGCTTTAAATGTGATTATCTGTTTCTGTCTTTGCTGATGTTCCTCGCATACTAGATTTGCCGTTGTCACTAGCTTCAATCTCACCTACGCGCTGTCGCCAACGATCTCGGTGCGCAGATCTGTACCTGACACATCTGCACCTGACCATTCATTATCATCTAGAACTCGTTGATTTTTGGTGGTTTTGTTGAAATTGCATCTACCTTTCAAATGTTTGTGCTGGGACCACGCCTTATCCTTAGCGTTCGAGAATACCACGCTGAGCTCGTGGTAAACGCCGACGCAGGAATTAGCATGACTGCATTTGCTTTCCAGGCGGGCATACCCATATCCACTGCCAGTGGTGGTGATGTCACGGTGTAGTTCAAGAAGCGTTCAGAGTCAACTGCTGAAAATTTTATCGGGAACAAGAGTTTCGCGATTGTAAATGGTACTGATTTTGTGTTTGGAAGTGGTCCTGAAGCTCCAGTTGTTTTTCTATGTATAATAGCGACTCTCTTATGCATATGATGTTTAATTATGCTCTGCATTCAACAGGTTATGAAGACATCGAACAGGACATCCGCTTTGATTGCCATGTGATCGAGTTTCAAACTTGTTTTACTCTTATTAATGTCAGACTCATCTCAGGATAGAGGCGCGACTCAAACACAACAACAACGATCTTGATACTGAAAGAAGAGACGAGCACGACGTTAGAGAAGAAAGGGGGAACTCGATGAGAATCTGGCTAAGTAATCAGAAAGCAAGCGTGCGTAAACAACGTATCCCCTGACCAAATCCTAACACTTCGAGACACGCGTCTATACGGATACCTAGAAGTCCGAGATCGGATCGAAAGATTAATCCGGCCGTATGCTCAGTCGTCTTGGGGCTCAAGGCACAACCGATCAAATTAGGGTCGAGACTCGAGACTATGTTCAAATATACTGTCCCTGAAAATATTACACTCAAATACACGCCTATACAAACATGAAGCATAATGCAAGCAGTATGTACATACATTCGATACGAGATGAACATATCTACACGAGCGTGTACAGTGCTAGCTAGCGGAAACAGCATGGACAACATCAGAGCATTGGCATAGCAGTGGTCATAGTACTAACAACTCGTCAAAACGAGCTCATACGTCATGGATCAGGGGTGGATCACATCAACCCATTAGGAACACCAACGCCATTCATATTCATATTCCCGTCCTGCAACCCCACACCCAGCGTCTGGCGGAGCAGCATCTCAACGCGCTCGCGCTCATCGCTAATACGCGACATCTCGTCCTCCCAACGTGCCACGCGCGTTTCGTATATCGAGCGCAGGAGACCGAGGCTGCCGAGGGCGGTCTCAAGCGCGCGCTTGAGGTCGCCTTCTCGCGACTCGGAGCTACTGCCGTCCGAGCCGTCACCCGAGGAATAGGCATTAGAGCTGAGGAACCGCTCGACGAGCGTGGTGCTCTGAGCGCGGGATGCGCGTCGGCGAGCTGCGATACCGCGGAACGAGTTTCGCATATTGTGCATCCCCGGAGACTGCGTCCCTATCTCGCGGCGGATGGAGCGCGATGTGAGCGCGTGCAGTTTTGTAGAATGCGAAGGTGCAGCGAGGAGGACCATCGTCGTGTCCGTCTCGCAATCGAGAGCTTGGAACTAAACCGCAGGAAACGAAGTCAGCATTCGGCCCATAAGGCCAATTGAAATAATCTTACCGCCTGCTGCAAAGCTTCCCATCGCACATCCCACCTCCTCCGTCTCTTCTCAATATTATTGACATAGTTCGGATGATACTCCAAATCCAACAACTCATCCTTATCATTCTCATCCTCATCCACCCACTCTGCACCTGTCCCATCCTCATCATGATCAGGCGGCATCGTCCCATTCACCCAACTCCCCTCCTCAGTCACCTCAAACCGCTCCTCCCCAGCAGCAGTCTCCTCCCCAGACGAATACGGCTCAGGGCTCGTATCGCGCGGCTGCGTGCTCTCCACCCTCGGCGGCGGCTTGATCTTCCGCTTCACGCTCTCTCTCTGCACGCGCAGATCCGATGTTGCTTGACGCCGCTTCACGTTTCCTCGGCCTCTGCCAGTGGGGAACGGTAGCGCCACGGGCTGGTGGCTCGGACTTGACTGGATGCTCATCGTCGCTGTTGAGTCGAAGCGCGGACGTACGCCAACCCCTCCGGCACCACCCACTCCTCCAAACGCACGAGACGCCTGTAGGAACGTCCACGGATTGTACCCCGCCCCGGGGAACGGCGTAGACGAAGGCGAGAACGTAGAGTCCGATAATGCAGCATGGTTGTTCAAGGCGTACATCTGCATCTGGAGCGCGAGTTGCTCTTCGATGACGGAGGGATGGTTGGGGTCGTAGTTGGACGAGGGGGC
>KV448775.1:3673-14020 GCA_001658105.1 Rhizopogon vinicolor AM-OR11-026
CTATGATTGTGCCTGAAAAATATAGTTAGTGATAGTAATAAGCCTCGGATGACTAAATGTTTCAAACGCACAGCTGTTATAATAGTCACGTCGAACCAGCAAGTCGATGCACAATAATCTCACTCACCCCTACATGGAGTGCAGTCAGTTTATAGAATCATGGCATTGGTACAGATTACTTACTGCATCTGTCGTCGAGACGAGATTTTCTACATACTACTGGTTAGAAAAATGACTGCAGTATATTTGAGGAGACATCATACCGATCAGTTCCACGCTGATCACGAAAGATGCATTGTCAGCACATTTTCAGCTCCTTAGCCTTGTGAACATACATTGAAAATGGTATTCCAATGTATCGTACCTAGCCCATTTTGAAGTCAGCACACCCGACCAATTGCACTTACGCGACTCAAAGTTACGCACACCAAGATATAGGACAGTCATGAGGGACCAGCGTTGCCTCTTCAACGAATTAGATGAATTACCGAGCAATCCTTTTGATATGCAACTCTGCTCACCCAGATCAGTTCAACCTATAGGACTATTGAAGTGAGATGGCTGGCCTGGTAAACACGTCAACCTACCTCCTGTCCGACGGTGAGTGCTGGATAATAGTACAATATGGACATCAATAATTTCGTCGATGAGCATTATGTTACACACCCCAATCGTACACCACCACAATCAAGCATGCAACTGCGAAGACACATTCAAAGATTAAGCGAGGCACATCTGTTTTTCACTCACTGTCGACATAACACCCTCCACGAAAGAAGCTAATTGTTGGCCACCAACTGGGATCATTTGAGATTAAGGTCATATTCGAGGGATGGGAGTCAGTGAGTGGCTAACTTGGTGGACGTAGATCGATAGCGTTCGTGCTAGATATACAACCATCCAGTGCCGAATTCGGCATTAAATGTACTGTGGAGCGAAATCAGTGGCATTGAGGAGAATCAACTGGTGGGCTACTGGGCCCGGACCCCACTAGTGACTACTGAGTCATGACGAGATCCGTCCAACATAAGATAGTACCATCTATATAAGTAAATCACCTTGCTTGCAAGGTCACGTGCCAACGTTATAAAACTGTCAATCTGCTATACTTTGGATGTCGTTACCTATATGGATACCTAGAAGTCCAAGATTGAGCCGAAAGATCAATCCGGCTGTATTCCTTATCGTTGATAGGGGCTAAAGGCTCTGGACACAAGCTTCGTGCTCGCGATAAATATAACCCATTAGCTAAACCTTTCCATGGATGGGCCACGAGCCTCGAACGGCAGATTGCTCACCCTACATCACGCTAGGGCCGGTATATCGTGCACAGACCATTTACTCCCATTCACACAGACTTAAAAGGGAGCTTCCTACGTAGAACTAGAAGTACAAGCAGTTGGGGCAGCGGTAGCCCCCTGACGAGAGCTTTCGCAGGCTCGAAACTGCTGCCCTACTGCTTTACTAGCCATCTCCCTCCCCGTGTAGCAGCACCCTATCTTCGGAGAAGGTGGTCTGCAGCAGGCGTGAAAGGTGGTGGTCGGCCTAGTACACTAATCCGAAGTCTTAGTTCTATTACCCTCGTACCTCGGGTAGAGAACGCCAAAATTCGGCATCGTCTAGAAATGTATTGCTTAAAATTTCAGCAAACGCATCTTATGATGCAAATTGTGTTCACTGGAGCAGAAATATCTCGCACGCTGCGTAGCTTTGAAGGAGATCAGCTCCAACACTAGGCGGGCAGTTGGGTTCGTGAGTAGCCTCAAATGGCTTCATGATGGCACCAGAAGAGAAGACATCAACATCGATACCAAGTCGCTTTGCACGCTCGATGAAAAGGTTCTGTGCAAGGTTGCAGGCAGTGTGAGATCACAAAGTGTATCATGTCTACGAAGCAAGGCCTACTCAGGAAGGTGAACGGCAACACACTGCACGACGGCTGTGTTGGTTAGCAGCAAGAAGCTCGCGAGCTACAGTTGTTCAAATCAAATTTCGATAGAGTTTAGATCCAATGTAAACACAAACCTTCTCGATCACGTTGTTCGCATCGGTATTTTCGATCTGCTCGCAGTCCACTGGGCGTCTGTCTTCATCAAGGGTAAACTTGGAATCGGAATTTGCATCGGATAAGATGCGAGCGGGAGGCGCATGAACGATAGGCCTATCTTTATGTCCGAATCAAGCAAGGTCATCGCCGTGACGGCGTCTAGTGTTAGTAAGACGAACCTGTGAATCAGTGATTCCTGGAACAAGCATACATCGATCAACGATCCATCAGTAAAACTTGCGATATCTAACTACGTAGCAGTGCAGCAGAAGCCAGGAAAGGGTAGGGTCGAAATTACCACCTTCCGAAGAATCATGAATAGCACGCCGTGCGGCCTAACCCGATCTAAAATTGACCAGCAGCTGTAATGCAACGTCTGGTGCTCCATGGGAACGGTTTCACTTCTATCATGTAGTTGATGAAAGATCTAGAATAGCCTTCAAGTCTGTCCTACACTGAAAATCAAGGAGCAAGGAGCAACGCCACGCGAACAGCAATACTCGTTGGACATCACTATTTCTCCTTGCATGTTGACGATCATGATGGAGGAGAGCGGTTCTCGGGAAGTGGTGCACTGGATGCTTGGAGGGTGACTATTGACGTCGGCATCTCTAGTCTAACACCACTTTTAGGCTCTGAGAGATTCACCAAGCCATGGCCCCTAGGCCATCTCCACATGACTGACGCGTGTAGGAATGTTAGAGTGGGAGAAGCAAGTCGGGAGACTACAATGTGTGTTCCTTCTCTAAGGTCTGAATCTGCCTGGGGAAGATTAATGACTGTTCGAAGATGTACTTTCGTATTCTCAGCGGGGCATTGTCACGGTTAGGGAGAATGAGCGGAAGGAAAAAAAAGTGGACAAATCCGGACTCGAACCGGAGACCCCCCGCAACTCAGCCCATGCTAAGCGGATGTGATAACCAGCTACACCATATGCCCATGTGTCTCAACGACGCATATCACATTACAACCCCCATCTAGCGCTTGACGCCCTTCAACCCCGGTCCAATCTTGAATCAATGTCCACAACGCACACGATGGCCAGCACGATAAGCATTAACATAGTCTTCAGCGGTGGACTCGAGCTGCTATTCGGCAACAAGCGCAATCACTCCATCTCTATCCCTAACTTCGTACCATCCGATAATTCTACGCGTTCTACTCCATCATCTTCATCTTCATCAACTCCCCCATCGGACAATGACGTTCCCTCAACGGGAGCAGGAGACACAAAGGCAGCAGACCTCGAGTACCTGATATATCACCTCCGTGATCACCTACTCAAAGAGCGCCCGGAGCTGTTCATGGAGAACGGGACGATGTGCGTAGTTTTGTGTTTTGGTTTCTTAGATTTCTAAATCTACCTCACGGATCACTCTAGTCGCCCAGGCATCCTGGTGCTCATTAACGACACCGACTGGGAGCTTGAAGGGGAAGGTTCCTACCAACTTTGTAATAATGATGAGATCCTGTTTATCTCGACGCTACATGGTGGATGATGGATTTAGTGTGAGCACCGAGAGGAGAACAAGATTATTTGGGATGCAGGGTGGGGATCTTGAAGAGGGTCGATCTTAAGGCTGAACTGGGACATGCCGCTAGCAAGGATCGCTAGTATCACTTCTAGGGAAGTGAACGAAGCGTGTCGCTCGCAGTTCCCCCTCACAATAGTACGCACAATGTCATCTACACGGCCTACTAGATGTGGGCTACAATTGCACCTTCATTGGCGTTCACTCACAAGCGTAGGAATGCAGGTGGACGAGAAAGGCCTAGCAGCCTGAATGATGGTACGACGGTAAATGCTTATAACCCAATTCAGTCTACAAGTACCAAGATAGAGAATAAGATACTCACATGCAAATCACCACTAAACTCGTACCGTTCTAGCCTGCTGGACATAGTTCTGCATGAGCCGGACCACCTTCTTCGTGTTTTGGCTCAGCTTTGCCGATGCAGGAATGACGTCCAGTATGCGCTCCCCATCCGCCGTCTTCACGACCATCTCCGATTTGACGTACTCCTCGAGCCTCCTCAGTTTTTCACGCGCCTCTTCCACCGCCTCCTGATCTCCATCACCACCCAATAAGTCCGCTTTGTTCGCTATGACCATATGAGCTTTATCACTCATTCCTGGTAGGTATTTCTCCAGCTCGTCTTTCAAGTCTCTAAGTTCGTCCCATGGATCTGGGCGAGACAAGTCCACGACATAGACGAGTGCAAGTGATCGTTCCATTGAGCGCAGGAAGGAATGACCCAGACCGACGTTTTCTGATGCGCGAGAGATGAGACCTGGATTATCCGCAACCGTGAAGCGAAAAGTCTCATGAATGTCAAAGTGATGTCCTGTGCGCTGCTCTGCGTCAGACAACGAGTCTTCTGAACGTAGTAGTTGATCTTGGTCTTCTGTTTCGGAAAGCTCGCACTGCCGTAGGCGTTCTTCCTCAATAGCGGTTTCTTCGAAAACACGTTCACCCTGAAGTGCGCCTTCGAATGTCCCGTCCTCTGCTACGCGGATCACGCCGACGATAGGGTTAAGTGTAGTGAACGCGTAGCTGGCAACCTCAGTCTTCGCTCGTCCGCCAGTCAACGCGCGAAGAAGAGTACTCTTGCCTGCATTCGGCATCCCGACCAGTCCAATATCCGCGAGTATCTTGAGTTCAAGGGACAGCGTTATACGCTCGCCATCATGTCCTCGCGTTGCGAACTTGGGCGAACGATTGATGGGCGACAAGAAATGCGGATTGCCCAGCCCGCCACTGCCGCCCCGCGCCACAAGTTGTCCAAGCCACTCGTGCCGACCCGTTCCAAGCGGCGCATCATCCGAAACCACCACTTCTTCCGTCTTGTCCAAGTCAACATTGATAGGCGAAAGCGCCCGCTGTTTCCTCGCCCACCGCCTAGCCCTCTCCTCGCGATACAAAGACGCCTCCGCCTGCTTGAACACGTCGCGGTTGATATTATCATCCGCATACCGCGGATAATGCACCCATCTGTCGTCCCGCAGCTTCGCACGGCGATCCTCAGGACCGAGACCCTCCAGACCCTCCTCCTCTGCTTCCCACTCGTCTTTTGCGCGCCGCGGGTCGCCTGGGAGGAGCTCGCGCAGGACGGTGCCGAGGGGGACTTTGATGATCGTCGGCGGCGCGTTTTTTCCGTTCTGCCATGTGCCTTGGCCATTCGCGCCTGCTGCGCCGCGTATGCGTTTTGGGATGGAGGAGAGGGTGGTGAGGTTGGGCGTGGGGAGGATGTAGACGTCGCCTCCGCGTCCACCGCTGCCGCCTGACGGAGGCCCCATGGGCTTCCATTTTTCTCGGTGGAATGCGACGCATCCATCACCTCCGTTGCCTGGTTTGGTTTGGTGTTGAGGGTAGTGCGCGAGTTGGAGTTGGATATATTGTACATACCTCCTCGGACGTTGATTATGAGGTGGTCGAGGAAGGTTTGGCCCTGTGCAATGGATGTGATTTACAGGTGGTACGCGTGTACGGAAAGTGTAGCTCACCCCTTGTCGTCGTTTCCACTCTGTTTTTCGTCTCCGTCGGATTTGGTCTTGCAAGTTGTCCTCATCGTCTTGTGTTTCGGTGACAGTAGGATGTGAAGCTTCCTGACGAGCGGCGATGCTGGAGTAACATAGCCTTCCGTGTGTGGATAGAGACCTGGAGAATGGTCTCAACATACAATTGCAAGCGATGAGTGTCAGAGCTAAAACTGGTTTCGACGTAAAGGACGTCGCTAAATAAGTTACAAATTGGCACAATTTTAAGTTACATCATACTACATAGTCTCCCCTAGCCAGACCTTGATCGACGAAGGAAGATAGTCGTTATCACGATGCTACGATTTACAACGGCCATACTGTATCAAGTACATAGTCCCGCAGGCAAAGCTAATAAGTTACAAAAGACTCGATTTTATCCATCCCACGAGGTCAGCCTAAAGGTACAGTTCTTCTTTTTTTTTCACTTTCTTGCCGTCAAACCCAATAAACGACTTGGAGTGAGTGCATGCACAGATTCTTCGTGAGGCTCAATCGAGGGAGATGCCTGCTTTGGTGGCAGATGGGGTGATGACGAAGATGTACTAATGCGCAACAACAGTGATGCAGCAGTCTCATCCTCTGGAGAGTACATTGGTGAGGATGATGATGAGGATGATGATGATGGGTCGCTGGAAGTTCGTCGGGGAATGAAGCCCGAAAAGCAGGGTTGAATCTGTTTGCCCGATGATGTCGGAAGGAATGTACTGGGAGATGGGAGAGTGAGAAGAGGGGGAACTCCGAAGATGGAGGGAGCGAAAGTTACTGAAGTTGGAGGGGTCGGGAGCTGGAGTGATGCAGGCTTTGAAGAGATCGGGATTGGGAGGCAGGATGGTGACTGGGAGGGAGTTAGAAGGAGGGTTCTCCTCTCTGATGAAGGGGGAAGCCAAGTAGAAATGGATGGCAAGCGGGAGGGAGGGTGGTGAGGTGATGCCACGTCAGTGCGTGCGCCCTCTTCCTCGTCAGCTTGGTTCGACTCGAAGTCCTGTCTCCTCCGCTTTGACGGTCTGGTATCATAAGAAGAATGGCAAATGGGGCGTTTACAGTTTGGGCAGCCATTTTCTTCGAGCTGCTTGACCTTCTCTGTGAGGTCCTGAAGGTACGCGACGGTGCGAACCAGGATCTCAAGTTTAAACTCCTTCTCTCCTGGTTTGGACTTTCCTTTACTCTTCTTTGGTTCATCGTCTTCATCATCACTGTGCTCTGGAGCTTCGTTGACACGTTTGTACTCCGGAGGTACAAGCTCTCTTAAGGTAGCGAGGGCATCATTAATTTTCGTGCGCCTGGCTTTCTCGATGAGAGAGTGGTTGGTCTTTCGCTGAGCTTCACGTGCAGCACGTGAAAGAGAGCCAGGTTTGCGACCGCGACGTCTGGGCTGTGGGGGAGGAGGAAGGGCGTCGTAGGCGTCATCCTCAGCCTGATAGTCACTGGACATAGGACTGGAGAGTCTTTGTCTTTGGTTGTCTACAGGTGGAGGAATGGTAGGACCAGAGTCTGAACGCAGGCGCTTCGCCCTGACCATGTCCAGTGGTAGGATGGGTTTGAGGGGAGACATCAAGCCATATTGTGCATTCAAGTTGCTTATGAACGACACGTTAACTATTGGCTGGCACTCCGCAACGGGAGAAATTGCTCGTGTGCCATACAACGTGTGCTTATCATTACGGCCCGCGTTCCCTCGCACGACTCCTTTTGCACGCTTTCATTGGTTCAGAAACAAACGCACGTGCGAGAGCACCTACTTACTCCTCCTCGCGCCAAATTCGCCGGTGAGTACAGCTCAGTACCCGTCACACGACATGTTATTGGTACGTCAAATCCACTTTGATTCCACCTAGCTCATAGCAACTTGGCAGCTCACTGGTGCACGGCACCTTCTAATAAATCACAAGCGCCCCTCTACTCCATCCATGTGTAACTCGAAGCGCTTCGGAGCTAGTACTGTACAGCTAATCCCCACGATGAATCCATCTTGACTTTCTACGCCATGCACCACGCTTTATTTCTCCCTGAAATTGCGTCCAATATTTTCGAATTCCTCAATCCTTTTCTTTCAGAACCCACTGCCTCTCACGAGCGCGATCGTCTCTGTCTCCAAGATATCGCAACGGTTGCGAGAACCTGCCATGCTTTGAGCGGACCGGCGCTTGACGTGCTATGGGATACTCAGCTCTGCCTAGGGCCACTACTGATGTGCATGTCCCCATCGGTCGTTGAGGTATCCAATAGAAATGAGTCAGGAGAGAGAAGGAACATCGTACGTGGTCATACTTTCGCCTGATCTGTATAATCCTCAGGAATTCTTCTAGCAACTGATCGAAGATCCACTACTATCCGATTGGTCACAAATGCTTCCTTATGCTCGAAGGATCAAGAGGTTAGGTCCGCCGCCTGTCGATGAATATCGATGGCGTCTTCAAACTTTTTCCATCCCTTCCTATATCGTCAATTGGCTTATTTCCACCTACCCTGTGCAGGATTTTCTACCCCGTCTCACTCATATATCCTGTTACGAACTTGAGCGTTCCGTAGAGGACATCGCGCACATTTCCTTTGCACCATTATCCGGTAGTAACCTCACCAGTTTCGATTTCACTCCCACATTCGACGCAGAAGAGGGAGGATGGCCACTACTCTCAACTCTGGTCGACGACCTTCCTCAGCTCAAGGTGATAAGATTGACAGGTGAGGCGAAGCACGATCGAGGGGACATGCATTGCTTAACTCGATCCCGCAGTCAACGTTTCACCTGACAATAAGCACATGCTTTACTCAGGGGCAATTGCTCCTATGAGTTTATTCAACGATTTGGATAGCTTAGATCTTACGATCAACGGCAGGGTTGCCGAAGGTTCTGGTCTTGCTGGTCTTCAAATATTCCCTCGTTTGCGGAAACTGAAATTATCAAGCCACATCAGTTTTACTCTTGGTTTTTTGACAGCATTACAATCGGCGGTGCTCCACACCCTTAGTTTAACCATCTCGGGCAACTCATCGACTGTGATCCAACGCCTCGATCGTCTTCAACTCTTTCCTTCCCTGCGGCATCTAGCAATCTCGAGTGATTTCCGTTTCATGATGTCGCTCATAAATGCTGTTCAGTCGAGTGCACTGGATAGTCTCTCCTTGACAATCGTGCACGCGGACAACAGCCAGATTATTATGGGCGCGCTTACTACCCTCATTTCGTCGAAAAGAGGATGGGAATCATCTATGAGGACCCTTACCATCAACCGCTCAGGAAGCAACCTGTTGGTCGACGAGTATAGCGGTCATGGTCACCCATACTTTCTTCCCGTCGAAGACCTACTCGCCTTCTCTCACTTGCAACACCTTACACTCGATAGACTAGTGATATCACTGAACAACGCTCTGTGCACGAAGCTCGCTACCGGTTGGCCACACCTCGTCGAATTCTACTTCAATCCTACCTCCGCAAGACGCCGTGCGTCAGCCACCGTAGATCTCAACAGTCTCGTCACGTTCACAAAGTACTGTCCCAAATTATCGCGCCTTCAGCTTGGTATCCCATGGAATATGACGGAGCTACCAGTGCTCGACGATGAAACGCTCGCAATCCTGTCCTCGCGCCCCACACGCTCCGCGTGCATGCGAATATCGGTGGATGGGTTCTCATCTCTCGCAGATCCTAAAGCGGTGGCACAATTCTTGGCTACGGTGTTTCCGCGCAGGGAAATCAAGATTGTGCTTGCTGCGCCTGTTTGCTTGAAGTATGCCAAGAAACCTCCAAGTGGGTGGTATGAAGTGGTGGGGTGGCTTAGGAGGACTCAGGCGAGCAGCCTTGAAATCGGCCGTTGATGACGGTGTTAAGGTTGGTAGTTGATGCTGTGCAGCTATGGTACACGTTGTATGTGTCATTTGTAGAAGCAGGACTGCTAACAGGGCTCTACCATTTCTCGCGACCTGTGCCCGGTGTGAAAAAGACTTGGTGAAATTACTGACTCACATTGCGCATTATGCCACTTGCTGGGTTCCCGCTCAGGTCAGATCCACCAACTCGTAGCAATCCGGAATCTCACTCAAATATGTCGCTGCTTAGCTACCTAGCAGAGGCGCTCAGAGCTTTCACCAAGTCGTTTGTGGCTCGTGTTAATGTCATTCTCATTTCGTCATGGTGTACATAGCTCTCGCCTAATAAAATGTATCAAAGTCCTGCAATGAATGAATGACCAGCATAAGGAAATAAGACTTCGAGTTATCATCATCCTCAATCCACATATCCATCCGTTATCATCTCCTTCAGTCTTGTAACATCCATCCGCGGAATAACATCTACTTCAAATGGCAATGCGCGGGCTGTGACGACATCGCTGAAAGCGCCCGTGTCGATCGGTGCGTCAGGTCGTTGAGCAATGCGAAAAGACCACAAGAGAAGCGCGAGTTCAATGAACAATGACTGGCTTGCGAGGTGCATGCCGGGGCACACGCTATCAACGGCAGTCGAATTTCATTGATCGATGTCAAGAACCATGTCTGCATAAGCTTACCGTCTACCATAGCCAAAAGGGAAGGACTTCATGTCGTCCTTAACGCGGCCTTCTGAATCAAGCCAGCGCTGCGGATTGAAAGTGTCAGGATCTGGGAAAGCGATGGGATCGCGAGAAATAGCCCTGAAAGGGATAAATGAAGTGATGCATATTGTGAAAATACGAACGTAAAAACATACCAGTGGCACCCGTAGACTGTTGCACCTTCAGGGATGCAATAGCCATTCTGATTGCACAATGTGAGAATGTGGGGT
>KV448780.1:0-13806 GCA_001658105.1 Rhizopogon vinicolor AM-OR11-026
TGCTCGTTCTTTTGTCACTGTCAAGCAACTTTAACGCTTTACATAATTGGGCAGCAATAAGGCGGCCACCTTGCCACCATCCCCAACATCGTCGGAGGCTTCATGCAGCTCATTGCCACAGCAGGCACGATGTTTGAGTTAGGTGGCCTGCTGCCTAAGTGGAGAGAAAAGAACATGCATGTACTTGTGGATGGTTGAACAGGAAAGGGTGAACAATCAGTATTCAGTCTGCATACATAAGTATAAAGAAGACAGACAAGCCCTTGTACAAAAACGGGTATGCAAATGCGTCAAAATGTGTCCTAAGGTGGTGTTACAGTATCGATAGCGACAAAAGATGCAGACAAGAAAAATAATTGTTGTAAGTACTAGGTGTTCCCTCCCCCCCGAAATTGAAAGTACTGATATGATGTTGTAGGCTCAGTTGGTCAGCAGGAACAGACTGGACGTCACTCCCGCTAGTGCGAGAATTCCCCTTCAAAACAAATAAATGGGATTCGTACCGAGTGTTAGGGATGTGAAATGACTCGTCAGCTGAAGCCGCGAAGAATAGAGATGGCGCAGTGGAAGTCGGATGAAGATAGTCATCGCTGCGTGGTTTAATAGGCGGGAGTGAAAACTTCGGACTATGAAGGTTGAAGGCACGCACAACTAGACGTCAGACTGTGCCGTAGTAATAAAAATACAACTTGAATGTGTACCGTGGGCGTGATGGACGAAACACCGTTAAACAGTACTTACTTCTGTACTTGATGGAAGGTTTCTAGTTCAGAGGATCTGGGTAGATTGTACAGCACTACAAATTTCTTTGATTGAGAGTACTTTTTGACGTACTTAGTACCGACCTTGTCCAACTCGTCGTGACGTCACAAATACGCCCCATTACATAATCATTTCCCATCCATCCTAGAGCTCCCGCATCAAAGAACGCGTCAGTCAAAAGATCGCGATCAAGTTGCTTATCCACCACGTAGTAGTATACACCCACCATGGCCCCGCTCGCAGTAAACGTCAAGCATGCGGGCAAAACGCTCGATGTCTCCCTCGATCCTGCACTCCCGCCTTCGGTGTTCAAAGAGGCGATCTATCAGGTGACGGGCGTTCCTCCGGATCGGATGAAGGTGATGATCAAGGGTGGGATGCTCAAGGTGCGTTTGCGTTTGCGTCTTGTCCTATCATATCCTGTTCTGACGTATGATGGATGTGCATTGTAATTGTAGGATGATACAGACTGGAAAAAGGTGGCGCCGAAAACGGTGAGTGCGATTCGTGTCGTTTGCTTGGGTGCTGGATTTATGAATGGGGTGCGTGTTTTTTGGGGGGATTAGGGACAGACGTTCATGGTTATCGGCGCTGCTGGAGAACTCCCGAAGCCCCCCTCGACGCCCGTCGTGTTTCTTGAAGGTGCGGTCCTGCCATCATGCTACACAGTCGCGGTTGTGTTGACGACCTCGTGCCCCTAGACATGGACGACTCGCAGATCGCAGAAGCCGTGCGTCTACCCTTTTTATTCTGTGGTATCACTTATTTGATCCTTTGATTTTCTTTTGGGCAGCTCGCTTTACCAGTCGGCTTGAGAAAGTGGGTACGCTCCTGGGCACCGTCAAGTAACAAGAATGATAAAATGACACCAACAGCCTCGGAAATACCTGCTATATGAACGCAACAGTCCAAGCCATGCGCGCCATACCAGAACTCCAAACCGCGCTCTCATCGTACGCACCGTTTTCCCATTCTTATTTCCCATTTCCCATTCTCATTATGACGACGACAACAGATCACCCCACTTGGACGTCCTCCCCCGTGCGCTGCGCGATCTGTACACCAACATGTCGCGTACGACCGAGGGGTACATTCCCAGCGCGTTTCTGACGGTGTTGCGCCAAGCTGTGCCTCAGTTCGGAGAAATCAATAGATCGGGGAAGAATGGGATGATGTCTGGGTATGCGCAGCAAGGCGAGTCGTTCGGCATTCGGAGCGTTGTGTTTACTGAATATGAAAATAGATGCGGAGGAGTGTTGGACGCAGATGGCGAATGCGTTGAAAGAGGTTCCTGGGATCGATGCGGCGGGGAATACGGTTGCTGCTGGGAGGAGATTCGTGGACCAGTTTATGATGGCGGAGGTGCGCAGAGAGTGAGTGGTGGGATTTTTGTTTCTCTGTCGTTGTCGATTGACCAGACCACTATTTTTTTTGATAGATTGAAATGCGACGAAGCGCCTGAAGAGCCTAGCACGGTCGCGATAGAGAAGGTGTTAAAGATCGAGTGCAATATATCGGGCGCAACGAATTACATGCATACTGGTATCATGGATGTACGCGCGTCTCTTTATTCTTTCGTTGTCTTTCATTTCTTACGCAAATGCAGGCGTTGAACTCTCAATTGGAAAAGACCTCTCCTTCACTGGGGCGCCAAGCACTCTACAGCCAGACATCCCGTCTTTCGCGTCTACCGAGTTATCTGACGGTGCACATGGTACGGTTCGCATGGAGGCGTGATATAGGAAAGAAAGCCAAGATCATGGTGCGCATATCTGACAATCTACTCCTGGCTCACAACTCACGTTACTTGCAGCGCAAAGTCAAGTTCGCGACAGAGTTTGACGCGCTCGATATAGCAACCGATGAGTTGAAAGCCAAACTCACGCCCGTGTCTAGCCGCCTAAAAGCGATTGAGAAAGAGCGCGCTGAACGGCGGAAGGTGCGTAAGCGGACAAAGGTGGTACAGGAAGCGTCTTCGTCGTCGTCTAGACCTGAGCAGGGGACGCCTGATGTGGAGATGGCACCGGTTGCTGCTGAGGTACCTGGGGATCTGGAGGAGGAGAGCGTTTATCGTGCGCGTGAGGTAGAGGAGCTGGAGGGATTGGTTAGTGCGGATCTGATGAGTGATTATGGGTGCAGCGTGACGGGGTTGTATGATCTTGTTGGTGAGCGCTGTTGTTTCTGGTGGGCATGGGTGGTGAACTGAATATGTTGGACAGCGATCGTGACGCACAAGGGTGCTGAAGCTGATGCAGGGCATTATATTGGATTCGTGAAGAAGAGCGTCCTGCATAAATCGAGCGACGAGGATGATGAAGACTGGTACAAGTTTGATGACGACAAGGTGTCGTTGTTCCCGAAGGAGAAGCTGGGGACGATTGATGGGGGAGGAGAGGACTCGTCTGCGTATGTGCTTTTGTACAGGAGCAAGTCGTTGGCGTAGGAAGAAAGTATGTACTGTAGGTATAAGTGATAGATACTATGATATGATGCCGTTTGAGTCATCGCCATCTAGGTCGTTTGCAGAGGGGACGGCAGCTGAAGCAGCTGCGCCTGCGGCAGAGAGACCTTGTGTTTGTGGAACGACGTCCCTTTGAAGAGATGAGAGAGAGAATACGAGGGAATGAGATGACGGACCACTTGATCTGAAAGCGGGTGACGCGTAATTTCGTGCTGATATCGCGGACGAGTTTGTCAAAGTGAATCTTGTCTGGGGGAGCGGCTTTCATTTCTTCATTGTCGTACTCTGTGTTCTGATAGTAGCCTACGCGGACGAACTCCTGGTCGCGGTAAGAGCCAGTGAGGATGAGGGCTGCGACGCCAAGGACGTCTTCTGTTGGAATTTTTGAAGGGTCTGGAGCGAGACCTTCGAACTCGAAAGAGTTTACGCCAACTGGGACTGGGCCCACGAGACAGTCGTCTAGTTCTTGATCTAGTTCTTCATTACCTGGAGATGAGACGTAGATGAGTTTCCATTCTAGATCTGAGGGTGGGTGAGTGGGTGAGTTGTTGAAGGAATGGTTGGACTACCGTCTTTGAGAGGAGCAATGCACTCAAAAGTGACTCTAAAGTGATATGGATCGAGGAATCTGGCTGGGTTGTTGAAGAATTCGACGTTCTAAGTTGAAAATTTAAAAAAAGTGAAGCTGGTGATTTTGATTTTGACGCACCCGAATCGTGACAATAGACATTTTTGAAGGAGAAGAGCAGGTGGCGGTGAAAAAGAGTTCTCTTGTGATGACCTCCAAGACATGAACACCATAATGACCACTCAAGATAACGAACACAATTCCCTCTCCTTCAACCAATGGCGCCCACTACCACAAGACATTGCTGAAGCTGATATTTCAATCGCTCGTACGTACCCTCTTCCTCTCTCCTCACCGTCCTCACCCTTCTCCTCCAGCCGATGGCAGTTTCGTAGAGACTTCTTCCGGTCCTGCTGCTAGAGAACTAAAGAGACGCTACGACCAGTACCTCGGCGTCGGTAAAGACGTCCGCTCTCCCTATGCCATCACCGCCTTTATCAATCAGCATGGAAAGCAAATCTATCGTGTCAAGTGAGCCACCCCATCATCTCACTAGCCCTTTTAATCATCATCTTCCATTCCGCAGTCGTCGTGATGCCATAGCTCCTGCTGCAGCTGCAGAGGAAGCAGAGCACAAGGCTTCCATTTCAAATGACACCTCCCGCTCCCGTGCCTCCAAGTCACGCCCCCGTATCAGCTTCCTCACCCAGAACAAACTCAAGCCAACCCAACCCCAGGAACCTCAACACGCACGCAAATTGGTACGAAGGACCCGCTCAATTCCAGACATGTTTGGCATCGCAGCCAGTTCATCTGCCGCAGGCACATCCAACCAACCAGCTCCCACCGGTAGGACTCATTCCCACAGCGTCACCGCCGCAGACATGCCTCGTCCACTCCAAACTCCCCTTCTTCTCCCAGATCCCTTAAAGCCTCCCCAAATAGACATATTCGCAGAGATAATGAAATGGCCGAATACCTCTACGCCTTCCACCCCAGATTCTGACTCTAACCCCTTGCCAGGTTTCATTCCTTACCCCTTTGGGCTCGGTGCCACTTTCGACACTCCCACTCGACCTACTTCCAATGGTTTTCTCCCTATGCCGCACGCCCTCCGCGAGATGCAGTCTTTCGAATCCGGTCTAACCGCCCGTGCAGGTGATACCATACGAAGACCAGATACTCCTGACTCTATTCTTCCACTTAGCGTTTCACCTGATCTTCACCTTTCCCCACCCCTCGGAATCATCCCACCCGACCCAGAACTCACCCCACTCCCAGAAACCAGCATGCATTCACGCTACTCGACAGACGTATTCGATGTCCTCCAGACCTACCGCGGTCTTCCCCAGCTCGACAGACTCTTCTCCGATCCCACAGGCGAAACCACCATCAAAATGTCCCTCCGCGCAGAGGACAGCGCAGCACCGCGTAACGACCCGCGTTTCGTGCTCTGGGGCGAGATGCAAGTCTCGTCTGACCTAGACGGCGACGACCTCAGCAGTCGGGGCGGCATGTCGTCCCCTTCTACCCACTCCCGCCGCGACGCTCCCGTGCCTAGCGTGCGCGTCGACGGCGACGCACACGGCACGACGACCAAGGTGCTTATAGCAGCCACCATCGAGCGCTGGATCGCACAGCTCACGAGCGAGCTCGACTACGACGAACTGCTCAATTTCTTCCTTACTTACCGCACGTACATCAGTGCGGTGGACCTGTGCCACTTGCTTATATGCCGCTTCCATTGGGCGCTGAGCGGGGCGGACGTGATGGTGCGTAAGATCGTGCGCGTGCGGACGTTCGTGGCTATTAGGTATTGGTTGTTGACCTTCTTCGTGATGGATTTTCTGCCGAATCGGGAGCTGAGGCTTTTGTTGGCGAGCTGGTTGAATACACTCGTGAAGGATCCTATCCTCAAGAAACACGAAGACGGTCTCGTGAGTTTTGTCTTGCTTCATTCTTGTGGTGCTGCTCATCTGGAGGGACGCAGAGCATCGTGCGTAAACTCATCAAAGTCGCCAAAGACTGCAAAGAAGCGCATACACGCAGACGACGCTCCGGCTCCGTCTCCACCACTTCCGCACGACAAAGCACCAGCACCCCACCCAAACCTCGACCCACCCACGTCCTCGGCGAAAAATTCGCAGAAGCCATCTCCAGCAAACACCAAGACGACTCCGACCTTGACCTCGACTTCGACTTTTTCCCCGACGAAAGCCTAGCCCCACACGCGCACCAGCAGAGCATCTTCCACGGGGGCGACTCCAGTCACGCCTTCTCGTTCAACTCGGGTGTATCGTCTCCGCCTAGACCGGGTGCGGGCGGCGGCGCGGGTGCTGCTGTTGCTGCTATCTTGCAGCAGCCGTTGCAGAAGAATATTCTGCAGCAGAGCCGGGCGAGTATATCCGCCACGGCTTCTTCCTCGTCTACGATGGTCGATTCTTTTGCGTTGCCGTTACCGGGGGGCGTATCTTCTCCCACCATGGGGATGGGGATGTTCCCGCAGAGTGCGCTATCGCGCGCGTTTGTGAAGACGATCGGGCGCCTAGGGCGATGGAAGCGCGTGCTGAACTCGAGGCAGACGGTGGACACGGGATTGGCGGTGCCTGCGGGTGTATCGGCGTTTGATCTCGAGCTGAACGCGACGGGTGATTTGTTGATGGTGAGAGGGGGTGTGGAGCAGTATTTGAAGATGATTGAGTTGCCTGAGATGGAGATGGAGCCTGTGACGCCTGTTGGGGAGAAGGTGGTGGATGCGAAAGTGGATCTGTCACAGACGCATTTGCGCGCTCTGGCGCAGGTGGCAGAGGAGGAAGAGGAGGCGAGGGAGAGCGTTGATGCTGTTTCTGTTTCCATCGCCGATAAGCGTTTATCCATCACTTCCGCGTCTGCGTCCACTGACAACAAACGGCTGTCCATCTCATCCTCGCGCGCGTCCAAGCGCCTGTCCATTTCATCCGCTTCTATCAGTGAGCGCGCGTCCACGCGCACACACTCGACGGACTCCTTTGGCTCGATCCTGTCCTCGACATCCCGAATCAACCCGCTTGTGGCGCAGGTGCAGGCGCAGCCGCCATGGCAATTCGACGTGGTCTCCATCGACGATCTCGATCTCTCAGATACGTCTTCCGAGGTGCACCCCGGGGACACCAACACCACCCCCACCGCCACTACCAGCAACAACAACACTCCACCTGTAGCGCCCGGTCTGCGCAAGCCCTCGCGGAAGCTCCCTCTGAGGCGTGACTTTGAGTTCGTGCGACGGTCAGTGGAGAGCGTGTCCTCGATGGGAATCCGGTCTCGCGACTCTGTAGCCTCGAGTGGGTCAGCCGTCTCAGCTGTGTCTCTAGGCGGCGCTGCGCTAGGAAACAATATCCAACAATGGCAGATGAACGCCCTAGTCGACTCCTTGAGCGACAACGAGGACGAGAACGACAATGGGGGCGTGGAAGAGGCGCTGAGGCGGCTTGAGGGGCAGATTAATCCGCAGAAGAGGAAGGCGAAGGCAAGGAAGGTGGATGGGTGGGTGAGGACGATTCAGGAGAGGATGGCGATGGGTGATTTTGGAGATGAGCAGCCGAGATTTTGGGCGCAGGATAGTGAAGGGGAGGAAGAGGAGGAGGATTATGAAATTGGAATTGACCAGCATGAGACGGGAGTTGTGGGTGCGGGTGCGTCGAAGGGGGATGAGCAGACGCTTGTGGGCTCGGAGTCTCAGGTGACCATCGGGGCGTCGACGGAGGACTACTTTGGTTCGGTGGGTGCTGAGGATGCGGTCGCGGTTGCGGTTGAGGCTGCTGTTGTTGTAGGAGCGTCGTCTGCGAAGATGAGTGATTCGAAACCTGCGCCGGAGGATGCTGTTCCTCTGGAGATCTTGCAGAGCAGAGTCCCATCTCGTCCATCCACATCGCACGGCTCGCCTTCTGCGCCCACGCAGAGCACGTTTATCATCACCTCGCCCACCAAGTTCATATCCTCGGCTCGCAAGCCGCACAGGTGCTGGGTGCTGGGCGTGAGCGCTGATACCGTCGTACAGCACTTTTCCATGATCGACCGAGAACTTTTCTTGGGGGTGAAGCCTGAGGAGTTGATTTTGGACGATTGGATGTCTTGTCAGGAGGTGAACGTGTTGGATTGGGCGCAGTACCTCAAGGACCGGGCACGTTGGAAGGCGGAGTCGCGGTGGAGCCAGAAGACGAGTGCGTTGGCAGCTGTGCGCGGGCGGTTTAACCTCATTGTGAACTTTGTCGTGTCGGAGATCGTCTTGACGCACCCCAACGATCGGGCGGTGTTGGTTGCGAAGCTCATTCGTATTGCTTTTGTGAGTTTGCTGTGGTGTTAATGCTGATATTGAGACCCCCTGACCACCCCTTGCAGAAAGCGTACTGCCGGAGTAACTTCAACACGCTGGTGGCCATCATAGCTGGTCTGCGCAACGAGTGGGTCAACAAGGCCATGCACCGCCATTGGAGTCGCGTAAGGTTGTGGGAGAACGGAGTTTTTCAAAAGCTGAAGCAGTTTACGTCGCCTGATGATGATTTCAAGGCTATGCGCGATGCTATCGCTGCCATGGTGGACTCCAAGCGCTTGAATGTTACGACGCAGACGTCTACGATCATGAGCAACAGCAGCACTGACCTACCCTCTGGGAAATCGAGGGGCGTCAACGATGCCAAGGCCAAATCGCCATCCGCCTGCATCCCTTTCATCGGTGTTTATCTATCCCAGCTATACCGCTATAACAGGCTCCCAGATCTAATCGACCCCACCTCGCCTCACGACCCCGTCGGCATCGATGCCCAAACGGTCAATTTTGAGTCCCCAGCCCACCCAGAGGTCTTTGACTCGCTTACGCCGCTCCCTTCCTCGATGCAGCTCGAACCGCTGATCAACGTGCATAAGCAGCGACTTATTGCGGGCGTGATCAAGGATCTGGTTGCTGGGCAACATCTAGCGAGTCGGGTGCAGTATCCGATCGACAAGAAGCTTTTCCAGAAGTGTCTTAGGCTGAGAGGGCTTTGCGAGGACACGCTGCAGCGTGCATATGCTATGTATGCAGAGACGGACGCGCGTCATACGTATATGCCTTCTTTGTAGGGGGGTTGATGGTTGTCCCTTGCTGGTGCTCACTTTCTTTTTGTTTTGATCTCTCATGCGGATATAGAGACTTTTTTTTCATTTGGTTGTATTGCTCGTTCGTTCGTTCGTTGTGTCATGAATTATTGTACGCAGGGAAAATGTAGTTTAGAGAGGGTGCGCTACTAGTATTTGAATTGGAGGTCTGCCGGCAGCGGTCGATTCCAATTAATTGGGACGTTGAATCTAGTGAAGTACAGGGGTGATGGAAAAAGGAGAAATTTCTAATAGGGGAACAAGAAGAACGCTGCTTCATCTATGATGGACATTATGGAAGGGCTGTGTATGCAGGCGGTGGCAGCGCTGGAGGCTATGAGTAGGGACAGAGTTGAGTATGAAGTATAGTGTCGCGTAGAAATCTGTCTCACTGGATATGCAGGTGAGGATGGTGGTCCAGGCTTTGTATCCAATTGATTCAGAACAATTGTGGGGTGAGGATAGTCAAGCAGAGGTCCTGGAGGACGATACCGCCCGCTGGAGAATGGAAGACAAAAGACCTGCGCCTCGCTGTCCTCAGGATCCGGCTTGGTATTTTCACGGCGTAGACGTTGGCGTAAAACGAGACATAGAGCCTGACCACGGGCAAGAAGCGCTTTCGCTAAGGATAGCAGGTAGAGCGCTAAGACAAACACTGGCAAGAAAACAAATACTACGGAGTCGTACGGACTGGATCAATTTGCGTTGTTCAATGACAAAAGTCAGGAA
Source organism: Rhizopogon vinicolor AM-OR11-026 (assembly GCA_001658105.1). Classification (NCBI taxonomy): domain Eukaryota; kingdom Fungi; phylum Basidiomycota; class Agaricomycetes; order Boletales; family Rhizopogonaceae; genus Rhizopogon; species Rhizopogon vinicolor. Next base: position 9,633 of record KV448780.1, read on the forward strand.
TCGCTCACAAATAACCGGCGATGAAGCTCCAATTACAGCTACTATACAACCTGGAGAATCACCACAGTCCGACTGCGTGGAATTGTTACCAGAGTCCTGCGCGTAGGCGGAGGATAATAGGCACAGAAAAACAACAATAGTTGTTTGAATGAAAGTACGGTTCATGATGCCCTGCAAGCCTCAAGTTGAAGGTTGAAGGTTGAAACTGCTTATCATTTTAAGCCCCTATCTCAACGTCAAAAAAGACACAATTGAGATGTAAAGGGGGGTTTGGCCACGCACCATACCCTTTGTGGCTCTGTAACTGTCAACTTGAACTGGCCATGGATCGAGTTAGCTCTTTGCATAAGTTCTTGGTTCCCAAGAGTCGTAGACTTGCATGTTACTTAATCGCAACAACTACGCCGCGGCTTGGGGCAAGCTTTATTAAAAGCTTCAGAGCCGCGAGCATTAAGTATGCCCGAAGCCACCTGAAGTGCTAAAACACTAAATCTCGATACCCGGGTGCATCAATACCACCACATCGAGGATCATCGATTACGTTGACAAATAGTCGACAGGTCTCGAGCCAAGTAGGCTACAAGGGGTGTCAGATTCGCCAAACGAGAAGTCACACATAAGTCCTCGACGAGCTCCTACGATCAACTGGGACAGGATGATTCAGTAAATGCTTAAAAACAGAAATAGAAGAAGACAACCAAGATCCAGGAAGGCATAGAATGAGGTCGTGCTAAAGATACTTGTATGGAGGGCCACATGAGCTACGACCGCACAGACGTTACAAGTTCGAAGATGTCAGAACGTTAATCAAGAAGACAACCTCAGCTCAAATCGAAGTGAAACGTATGGAATCTACATGTGCAAGCCCAGCTATTCGGGGAAAGTTAGCTGCCGGTGTTCACGAAGCCAGCTGAAAAGATGATAATCTCTCGCAGCCCAAATCGGCCACAGCACGAGCAGGAAGACCGTCACAAAACCACACCCGGCCATTCCCAGAAGTACGACCGATGTAGATCGGAACACTAAGAAGGAAAAGGCAACAAGGAAGTATATGATACATCCTGACCGGGTGATACCCTGAGCATCGGAAGGAATAGCTGAATTGAAGAATACTGACCCCCACATAAGTAGTGCATACGGAAGACTATGTAAAGTCGCGAGCGCTTTGTCACCAAGTACTGAATTCGTTATTTTGGTGAGATATATGGCATGGATGCGAGGACTGAGAGAAATCGGTTCCGAGATATTAAAGCTAAGTTCTGTGGTAATGGCTTCATGCAAGAGCCGAGGTGCTCAACGTCAGCAGCACGGTCCACAGCATCTTCATGATTTACTAAAGCGGGGAGTAGCCCATCTATTACATAGAGGAGTTCATCCTGCTGAGATGTTTGTTAGAATGCACGTTTATACTTCTCTGAAAAGTGGAACCACCACTCGTTGTATAATATAAGTCTAACGGGTTAGAAAGATCAGAAATAACAAGTGTTGCAGGATGAAGATGAGGGGAATGAGAGAGGTAAACTTGAGTGGTAATAATAGGTGTTGAAGATCGACAATAAGCACTGTCATAACTTAGCGTCGGCCTTGTCATCAGTATTGATCTTCATCACAATTTTCTAAACTGATCTCCGCGCTTCAATAGTTCAAAGCCTTCTTCTGCGGCCTCAAATCCCTCAAGGACATGAGACACCACTGGTACAATGCGGTGTTCTGACAGAAACCTCGTTGCTTCTATAAGATCCTTGTTGGAGCCCGTTGATGAACCTTTCACAAGTTTAACATCAGTGTTCGAGGGTGAAGGGCCCGGGAAACTTACCGATAAGCTGTTGATTCTTAAGTGGTGTAGTTTCTTCCCCTTCCAAACTTACTCCCGGTCCAATCATTCGCTTCGAACTCGTACAGCTACACAATGTAGAAACCTTACAGATATGAATAATGAAGAAGGAAACTAGACAACTGTAACTTGGAGCGTTCAGCGCACGGTGTTTAGTAGCCTCGTTGAGGGCCGAGTCGTCAGTTGAACGCCGTTCTCGGTACTTGCCGTTTGACTATACGGTACTTGGGCAAAATCTTTCGTTGACTCGGATACTACGGTGAAAAGTATTGCATTTCTTGAGCCTCGTCAAACGCAATAGCTCGACCGCGAGTACGAACCTTTCGCTTGGATATCAACGAGAGCAGCCTCAACGACTCGTCGTATTTAGTCTATCATCGTATGGTCACGCACTGCCGAAGTTCTACTTCTATAAGTACCTGCAACTTACCAATGATCTCAACTACCTCCCAGAGCTCACCGCCATCCAGGCATTAGGAGCTTCTGAAGTCGCAGCTGCACCAGTATTCGCGGACTCTCCAGCTGGCACGAACTCCAGCACCTATTTTCTACTGGACGGAGTGGAGGATGTGTTGCCGAGACACGAAAAACCAAGCGAATTGATGTGATCGTCGAATCTTGGGTTTCTCGAGCTCAAATTTGAATGACTTGCCTGCTTTCACGACACGAGCACCTACTGGATTTTACCCCCATACCAATTTTCTTTTCCCTCCCAGTCTCCCAGGCCGCGACCTTTTTGCTGGCGGAGGTGACGAACATTATAATGTAGGCCCCTTCTACTGCTACCTCATTCCAACATTGACCTTCAAACTGTTAGCCTCGAAAGGTGCAGACGTGCACTCGTTTGCGGACCATCATGTATCCAGGCTCCGAAAATTCGTCCTTGAATTGCAAGAAGGGTTATTGCGCAGACGACATCAGGCAGGTGCGAGCGAAGAATAGTGCTAAGGGCCTTCCTTCCTGGCCCCAACCACGCATACTCCTCTCTGAAGGCCACACGTTCCATTCCATGCATTCCTGTCAGCTGTTCAGCGTGTCTACGAGCATATATTCATGCAGGAATCGGGAGAGATGGATTTGCTAGAAACCGAAGCTTTCACAAAGCTGCTTGCCTCATGCATTGAAGTCCATGATGACGATACGGTCCTTTTCCAACTCTTCAATGACTTTGCTGTTGACCCGTCCACGCCCCGCTACAAGATCATCACCAACGATGACGAGGAATGGCTGACGGTCAGCCACCTCCAGCAGCCCTAGTGAATGATCCTGTGTGTGAGCTCGTACTGCTGACTTTTTGCGCGATGAATTTTCTTTATCTAGTATTTACATTAGTATATCCTACTACTCATCATGTCCGTCGTCAATTTTTTTTCGTTGGCCATTAATGCAATGTTATTGTCAAGCACATGTCAGACTCCTGCAACAGTAAATGAGTTATACAGACATGCTCAAAAGGTCTTCATGTGAGCGTGAAACAACGGTACATCCACGCCACCACTCTCGCACATTCACTACTTGAAAGACTACTCACAAGGGAATTTTATTCACCAGTATTGAAATTGAATTGCGTTCCTATGTTGAGGAATGAGTTTCTTGCCATTCTAACATGGTGCTGAAACTCACGGATACGACTGGGTTCCATGATTCCCCCAACCCCACCAAAAAGATCTTCAGTGTCTAATTCAACTCATTCTTCAGTCTTTAAATCTATACAAAGCTGCACTGTCAGCTCCATGTCATCTGTAAGATTAACACCATTGCTCCTGGCAAGGGCGGGTGAATCATCTGTACACGCGTTTACGTCGGTGAAGAACGCTTCCACTTGCATATCCGTGTCGGTGAGGGCCTTCTAAAGGAATGATTCAAGTATTGTGAACCACGAAAGGACGAAGACCGACCTTCTGTGGATGACAGAAATACAGAACACCCTCTGGATGGCACTTGTTGATGTAATTGAGACTGAAGACCAATAGTTCCTGGCAGTGTGAAGGAAGGGCTATGATAGATCGACTGCCGATAGTAAGTACTCTTACCGGATGCATGGGTTGGTGGCGGAATTCTCGGCATATTACTCGCAGCGATTTCTGGTGGCTGCATGACCACCAGCTGATTGGAAAAGGCGTGGAATTGAACATGGAGGTTTTCGAGATAAGCAAGATCGTAGGAAGTTTAGTAGAACATAAAGCAGGTGCCGAAATAAGGTCAACCGTCAGACCCAGAGAGATGGAAGATAGTACCCTCAAGAGAGCCCTGAGACAGCTGCACAGCGTAGCAAATGTAACGGGCGGGGGGAGGCGAGCCATATTTCTTACTACATACAAGTTATCGCCACTGGCACGT
>KV448782.1:0-13772 GCA_001658105.1 Rhizopogon vinicolor AM-OR11-026
GTTGCGAGCCTTGAGATCGTTGACTGATTGCATAAGCTCGGCCTCGGCAGATGACAGTTGGTCAGGTCTTGGGCGTGCGGGAATCCGAATTTTGAGGCCACCCAAGTGCTCATATACATACTCGAAATGGACATATTGATAGACCTACTAAAACAAAAGATTGATGTAGTATTGCATGTCCCGTCCTATTACCTTGGCACCTCATAATGCATAATGGTCCTCCGAAGGTCATGCATTATACAGCTAATTACATAATTGGGAACCACGGCGGGATCCTGAAAAGTTGATGCATTATGAGAAATATGCATTACTTATGAGCATTTCTACTGTAATTACATAAGAATACCTATAGTGTACTCATCCTTATCTCTGTTGTTCTTGCTGCAATTTTTTGCATCGTTTTTCTAGTCGTGCACGATGCACGTATACGATCGTGGCTTCGCCACTCCGAATTATCCTTATTTTAACAGAAAGTTTATTAGACTTGAGACTCGGACACAAACGTGGGACGCAGATATTGGTCTCCTCCATGTTGCAAATCAGATATATGAGAAACACTCTCAGCAGTTTCAGGCATTGTTAAGGCGACTCTTCTCACCAAGTAAGTGGGTGCTGATAGTGTGCAACTATATGTGATTGCATTATTATTCGCTGTAACAAGAGTTGAACAAGAGCATCGACTTGCACATTATTGACGAACCGCTGAATATCGATTGTCCTGGTATTTGAGAAATGCTCCAAGAATTTGATCACACAAGAAATTTATCATTTGCAAGCGGTCCTGCGCAATGAACGGTTCAGTCTTCACATCGGTAATATGATGCGGAGGCAATTCATCTCATCATCCTCACCAGAGTCATACCGAACCTAATTAGCTGGCTCAATCGGCGCATGAATACGATCCGTTCCCGGGCTCTCCTGCGTCCCCCTCCGCAGCTTCTCGACGTATATGAATGTCAGTACCACCAGGTCGACCATATGCTCAGCCAGCGGAAATATCTCTAGGTATGCCTCATGTCCTGCCTTCCTGAGACCAACGTTCATCGGGTGATGGCGAGCGACTTCCATATCGTTGAGGACGAGCTGGCAATTATGCACCATGTTATTTCAGTGAACATCTTTGGTTGTATAACAGTGATTGAAATGTGTAGCTGACTTACGATGCATTCGCGTGGTCCGATCTTCCACTTATATGATTGTCCGTCGGGACCTTGGAAGACGCGTCGCCTGCAAGTGTGAGGTAAGGTATTGGAAAATAGACATCAAGTAGGACACACTCACCGTCCAAGAATCCCCTTAGTCGGAATGAACTGAGACGTCAGCAAATCCTTCCCACCATATTTGATCACTGATGAAGAAAATGTGTGCCATTGGATCTCTGCGAGTAGTTCTGACGATTCTACTTTGCCAATATTGAACTCGTTTGGGACGTGCTTCTTGACGCTCGTCACACGAGTATCGAATGAAAATGAGGTGGAAGTCGAGTACAGAACGTGTCCCTGCTCATTCGTAATTATGGTATTACGCACATGGGGTGGTTTGAATGTGAGCTTCATCTTCGGTGTTTGCAGAGATAGAGAATGCCGGTCAGGTTCTCTCAACTTATCGCCTGCGGCCTTAGGTCATACAAAGCCAAAACACAACCATCGTGTTCGTGAGAGGACCTTGGACAAAATCAGACAGCAGGATATTTTAATCCTCCGTGGGTCATACAGACTCGAAAGGAATGTCAAACATAGGAGGTTCTCCAACAACCGTGACGTGATTGCTGCGAATAGACCATGGTGCTCCGAGATCGGAACGCATGTAACCGTGAGCGCATGTTCAACGAGTGTATTTGCATTGTAGCATGGAAACTCATAGGATTGCTGTGACATCATGGGAGTTCCAATTCGCCTTTTTTCAACAAGGCCTGAATCTAAGATCCAAGCTGAACATCAAATCTACTAAGGAGCTCAGAGTACCTGTCGGCTCACCGAAAAAATCTGTTTCATTACAATTTCCAAATATGTAATTGCGCCTAGAAGTTGGACTCGTGTTGTGTGTCTATGCACATGTGCACCGGATGATTCAGATACCGTGACGCCGATAATGCCCTCCGACCCATGACGAATGGATACTTACGAAGCTCACTGCTAGCCTCGCCCTTCAACCGGCAGTCCCTCACCTCTGATTACCGGTTTCATGAAAACCAGATTCTGGCCCCTCGGGTGCTGTAGAAGCTGCATCATGGCGGTCATGGTTCGGAGCCATCATAGCAAGACGAGCATCTTCTAAGGTTACGTTGCGCGATTTTGGAGACACGTTTCCACTATGCTAGCTGCCAGTGGACAAATGCAGTGTACACATTCGTGACGTACCTTGAAAGACACGTGTTTTGAATTTAGCGTGCTAGTCCCTCTCCGAGTCTTGAATCATGCGCCCAAAAGGTGTGTTCACTGTTAGTGGTGCCTGCTCCCTGCTCCGACTTCCATAAGCTTTGTCGTCGTCATGGATGGCAATGCCAACGATGCTATGTAAAGCACAATTTTAGAACAGTATAAAATTAGAACAAATACACGCGAAGTGATCGCAGTTAGATTGACATCACCAGTGGCACGTGATCTGCGTAGTGGGGCGAGGGTATAAAAATCTCGTCACAAAATCCAACTCGAGCAACGTTCGATTTATCTCCCAACCTCCACGCTCGAAGTTTCATCTATTTCTCTCGCGTCGACACTCAGTACCTTCGACATGTCGACCACCGCTAAGTCCACCACCAGCCAGCCTCAAGCTGCCATGCAAATGAGTACGTTTTTGATGATAGGCTAAGACATTAAATTCATAGCGTCCGCGTTCCGATTTGAATAGGCGTCGTGAACCCTGCTCCTGCCAACAACACCCAGACCCACCAGGAGCATCAAGCTAAGCGTCTCCGTGGAGGAGGAGCTGCCAAGGTGCGTTTTGTTGTTTTCACTCGGGAATGAAGTTGATTTCTTTGCTCAAATTTAGGACTGCTTCCTCGGTGCCCTCGAATGTTTCCTTTGCTTCGGTGAGTACAGACCCTAATGAAACCTTTCGACTTGTAGACTGAGACTCCTCATGTAGAATGCTGCAAGGTGATTGGTGGAGATAGTGACCCGAAGTTAATCTAACTCCTTTGTTTTTAGGACTGCTGCGAATGCTGTGCAGATATCATCTGTACGTCTGATGTATTCCTTTTGCACGTGGGTCGGCACTGACTTATGACATGTAGGCTGCCCTTGCGAGATGTGCTGCTAAATGCTCGCCCACCTCCGCTTTGTACCCACCAAGTTTCAGCGTGATGTATACTCTTTATCCTTCTTTTCACGCCCAAATACGTTGTTATATACACCTGTCACATTGCATTGCGTTGGACCATATGAATCTGTGATATGGCTTGTATGATATTCTTGAAACTAATTACGTTTTTGAAATCACGAGTCAACTGTCATCGAGATCTCGTGTCAGATAAGCTTCCATGACAGGTGTCATCTCGTTCGAGAAGTTCAGACATCCTCCAAGCTTATCCTCCTTTATCGGACAGGACGGAACTGGACAGAGGATGACGTTTGGATGACAGGCCATAATTGTGGCAGCAACCCAGCAACGATTTGCAACGACAAGGTCGGTTAGCTGGAGGACCTTAAGGCCCAGACCCGTCACGACTCACGAAGCAGAGCATGTCGACGCATACGGATGGCGTGGCTGTTCAGCGACGTGAGTATGTGGGTGGAGTATCGAAATGCTTATCAGGAATACGTTGACAACTCGCTAATTCATTTAAACGGGTTCTTGTATGATCCCCTGGTACACACCTATACATCTTACTGCATGCGACACACTTTGCCCACACTAGTGCATCGTCCTTATCTTGCCTCGTGCGACGCCCACCGTTCATTCAAGTCGGGTATCCTTCCTGACCTCTTGCTTGCGCATGCACCGTAGGTCCTCGAATACCTCCTGCGTGAACATTATGCCTTATTGAGCGTCTTTCGGGTCTCGAAAAGAGCATGAGCATAGTAAATGTACATACTAGTAGCTGAAGTCCTTTCCCAGATCCACCTTGTAGCACGTTTGCCACAACCTGGGCAGCAGTCACAGCTACCAAGGGCCGACGAAGGCATAGGCTGTAGTGTAGCAAGAGTCAACACTCATGACATGCATTGCGACTGAACTCCACTATGTTCTAAGAAGTCGTTCGATGAAGGGAGAGGTAAATTCAGCAGGTAAGGAGGTCGCCTGATTAAAACTCAGAATCATGTCGTTCAACGAGGAAACCTCATTGGCAATAGCAGTGGAATGTCAAGTACCTTTGTCCGTGATAGCGGCAGAGCGCTAGCGGAAACATGACACAGCTCATCGGCGTTGTACGTACGTCGTAATACCATGACCTGTTGCCAAATATGAGCTACAAGTACTCGCGGTGACCTCCAAGACGTGGCACAGCCGAGATGAGCCACACTGCACCTGCCCATGTATCAAAACGTGTTAAATTTCATTTGCGTCCTCGCCTGGCAAAAATATCATCCGCTTGGCTCGAGTTAACGGCCTTTCGTTGTCAATGAGTCATCGGTTGGCAGTTTTGGTTGCAAAGAGCCGGAAGGTAAGTGAGAGGTCTCTGCACGGTGCATGAGGAGGCGCGACATCTGGGACCAGCCTGAGCTTCTCATACGTAAGTGACGTGGCAGCTACGAACGGAACCCTGGATCCAATGGCGAAGCTTCGACTTCTGTAGATCCACCCGAGCTCATCAGCAACTAACAGCAATAATTTTATGAAAGCACGAATGACACCATTGACACAGAATAAATTCCAGCAGTAATCTCCCGATGATCCTTCAGCGCTGCGTCGAAGTCGCTGAGTGAATGGAATCCTTTGGCCCTCCAAGCTCTGAAGCACACTGCCATGAGGCACGCAACATTACTAGTATTTGTCACTTGACCCGGTGTCAGTGGTTGGCTATGCTTTTCACCACCTGGGCTTAGCCTAGGCAATGCTAAGTAGTGGTCATAGCAAGACCGCATCCGAAATTCCGAATGGGCAAAATGTGTTTCCGCTTCCGTCCAGCGCAGTCCCTGTCAATGAGATCATTATAAGTAGGGTTCTGACTCAACGACTCCACTCCTCGTTTTCTCTCCCCATCCTTCACGACCTTCAAGTTTCACCAAATCCACACTTAACGTCGACATGGAGCCCACCGCTGCATCCACCACCAGCCAGCCTCGGGCTGCCGTGCAAATGAGTAGGTGCTTTCGAGATAATGGGGATGAACATTCATTGCGACTGCGCATTACTTTGAATAGGCGTCATGAATCCCGCTCCTGCAAACAATACCCAAACCCACCAGGAGCATCAAGCTAAGCGTCTGCGCGGCGGAGGAGCTGGCAAGGTACATTCTATCCGAAACTGACACTTGGAATGATTATTGATTGTATTCGCCTTAATTTAGGACTGTCTCGTAGGTGCCTGCGCGTGCTTTCTTTGCTTTGGTGAGTTCAGATCCCAACGAAACCCCTCGACTGTACTGAAACTCCTCGTTGTAGAATGCTGCAAGGTGACTGGTGGAGATTGTGACACTCTGAAGCTGATCTAATTGTTGCCTTCTCAGGACTCTTGCGAATGCTGCGCAGACATCATTTGTACGTTACCATCCCTTTTCAATGCGCGGCCAATGCTAATTGTTACATGTAGGTTGCCCTTGCGAGATGTGCTGTTAAATACCTTCGCCTTCAGCACCCTATGTACCCACCGTAATTGTGTCAACACTCGTCTTTACTTCACCGCCAAATTCATTATCATATTGTGCTTCCCTCGTACTGAATCGGACCATGAATGACAATAGCCTTGTATTATCTTTATCATTTTGAAAAGCGTGCTAGTCTCACAACAGTTAGTAAGTTGAAACATGAACAAGTCAAAGGGAATGGCGATTGACTCAGAAGAGGGGCATAATTTCGTGATAGATATAATCAGGCAACAGGCCTCCTAGCCTGTCCTCTCTTCCTGGACAGTGCAGACGACGGCGTTATACTGAGTTTTCCCCACCACGCGGGCCACAGTGTTAAAACAGTGACCACAACCCATCCAAGGCTTACAAAAACGAGTATTACCGGATGTGTAAAGCGGAAAACAGTAATGCCCAGAGCAGCAACAAAGCAAAGCATTCTGTCTGGACATGAATAGACCGTCGTGTTATGCAGAATTATGACTTACCCCCAGATCAGGAATGCGTACGGAAGGCTGTACATGATCGCTAGCGCTTCAATGTCTGTTTGTGTATGAACCATTTGAGCCATGAATGATGCCTTGATAATGACGAGTGAGTATTACACCCTTCGTATGTATTATGCAACGCACGGCGCCTGCAGCTGAGTCCGTACCCCACCCACGACTTTTACCTCCAAGAATCATGGATACAGCTAAGGAGCTGACGGAGCACATCGTTGACAGACAAATGAACATGACCGTTGCGCTGACGACCCCAGGAACGGCCATAAAACTAATGTCAACTGCCAACATCACGGTGGACTAATAGAAAGATTCATCACTGCAAGTTGCGGCGTAAGGAAAAACTACTCACGAAGATGGTAACATTGCTCCAGTCGCCATTGAGTCTGCTAATATATTTGGACCACCTGGGATAGTTCAAAATATCATCTATCCATGTGTCTCGCAGAAATTTGTACTGCGCAGCTGGAGCGCCGCAAAGAAAGATATTCGCAAGCAGTAGCCTGGTTGTGCCTTTCCCCCTGGTATGTTCTGAATCATAGACTGACTGGTTAGCGCTGAGGCGTGCGCTAACTTGCCCATAGAAGTTTAGGAATTTTGAACGAGCTGGAGCATTCGATTCAGCGACCACGCCTATTATCTCTAGCATGATTGTTATGCTCACCGAACAATCGCATGAGCCGAGCTTCCGGTGTGTAAGTGGAAGAGTGCCGTAGAGGTAGTATAGACCATACCTAATACACACATGAGATGGGCGGGCAAGGTCACAGTATCCTCACTAGAAGGCATAGCAAAGCATTGAGTTTGGGTTTGGGTTTGGGTTTGAGACACATAATCCACTACTTGGTTCGTAAGGTCCAACATGCTCTGCAGCGTGGAGCTGTCATAGGGAACCACTGAGGTATCGGATGTTAGGAAGTCTAAACAGAGTTCCTAATTCAACTAGGCACTATGGTGCGACAAGTAGGAATAACCAACCTGCGTGTGCATGAAGAAGAACGTACTTCAGTTCCGTGACAATCTGAGGTTGGATAGGAGCGTTGCTCGGATATAGTTCACAGTGCATCCTTCACGGTCATGGTTCAGTCAACGGCGGCGTTCAAACTAAGTCAATTGTTAGAAATACAGGTCTCCAAGAGTGATAAGTTACGTACACAATGGTATTGACGAACCAATATTGTGCCTCGAGAGCGACTTCTATGGTTGTGTACAAGTCAGTCTGATTCAGTAGAGCACTAAGCGACACCCACTGATGTGAGTATCCGATTTAACACCCTTGACGTGTTCATAAATACGCATAGGCTCATTGAAAGTCTGCACCCAGAACAGGAGCCGTTTGTCGTGTTGCACGAAATAATAATTGCATACGCCTGATTTTTGATCCAGCTCTACAGCAAGATATGTCAAGGTATCGACCGCATCGCCGGCTTCTAAGAGTAACAGGCCAACTCGATTATTGACGATCTTAAGAACGCTTGGGTCTCTTAGATTTGCATCCGTGAAAACGCGCTTGGGAGTGATATTTAATACACGTAACGAACTGAAATGTAACACCGCGACATACCCGGGTAGAATTATAGAAGTACAGCGCTCCTTCCGGATGTATGACACTTTCCCAACCCTTGACAGGCCTGTCTGTGAAATCCTTCTTTTTGGCTGGAATAGGGTTGGTGTCGGTGTCACTCCTACTTCAAACATTGAGATCAAAATACGTCATAGAACAAAAAAAGAGCATACACGAGCGGCCTTCCTTGGTACCGTTTCCAAATCTTGGGAGCACACGGCTTGAACTTCTCGGGATCCCATTCCGCTGGCAAGGCAGATGGTGGCAAGATAGACGGTGGCCTGGAATTAAAGGAAGTGCGAGAATATCCAGCAGGATTGACTGCCGGAGCAGATAAGTTCTGGAGAGCGTTCCCCGGTGTAGGCATTGAACAGACGTTGCTTGCAGCAGTAAATCCTCCTGTCTTCGGCTGCACATTGCCCTTCTTTGGTGTGACCCATGGGCGACAGGATGCAAGGAGGTAGCTACCAAGCGCTGACAAACGAAGCTGAGTAGTTCGGAGACACAACTTGCGGATGAGGAGGACGCATTTGCGTACGACAGTCTTGATGTGCAGACCAGATCTTTTGAACAGGAAGCCCAGCCATGTCAGAATGGTCCGTAGGTACGGAACCATGAAAAATGAGCCCTCGATTTTCAAGCTTACCCAGTTGGCGGCGAACTGTGCAGAATAAGCCGCACATCTGGTGCGCATGCATGGATGCTTTCGTCAAACGAGCGCCTAACCGGTCTGGGAATTGACGTTCGTTGCTAGTGCCACTAGTACTCGCCACTTCGAACGTTACTCAGTGTTGATTTTATACGGGAAACGAAGTTCGTTAGGCAGAAGCAGAAAATCCAACAAGAATACAATAAAATACAGCCAATGTGGCTACCATAATGATTAGGCTATGCTATCTCTATCCATCCGCCGGCGTTTGCGCTCTTGTTCCTCGATGATAAGTCGTTCTGCAGCTGACATCGGCGCGGATCGTTTCCTGTCATTCCCGTTGCCTCCCTCTGGGCTTTCAGACTTGACAGGAGCTGCAGACTTGAACACGTTAGGCCGCTTCAATGGATTGGCTTTGAGAGGATTCACGCCAGGCTTCAAACCATTCAGCTTCAGCCCTGTCGGAGCAGATGCTGCTGGTGTGACCAATGAAGCGGCTGGCTTCGCAGAAAATGACAGAACCACTCTATCTGCGGCATCGTCTCTCTTGAGGCCCTCCTCGACAGGGGGGCTGGCGCTTCCCTCACCACTCTCATCTTTCTCCACCCGTGCCCTCTCAATCTGTTCTGCAATCAGAGTGCGCTCCCGCTGTTCATCATCCCGCGTCGCTCGATCCTTCTTGAGCGAGGCCTCTTGCTTCGCGAGCGCTTTGGGGCTGCTATCAATCCATGCAATAAACCACCCTTTCTCAGTTTCGTCTACGCGCGCGATGCCTGAACGCCCAAGGTGCTTGCAAAACTCGGTGAGAGTCACCCAGCGGGTAGCATTCATGTGGAGGTGGTTTTTGTCTTGGATGAATTCTTGATATACTTGATTGGCGCGGACGCGTTTCGTATTATATCTAAACAAGCCACAAGTAAGTTCCTAGAGGTTTGCATCAGAGTGAAATGGGGTGACGTACCTTCTGCTCAGAAGCTGAACGAAATCATGCTGGAACTGGCTGGAGAAATCGGCTATATGACGTCCAGCATTCTCGCCGACGACGAGCATCTGGCGAAGATGGGCCTCGGACTGGGCATGGCACTTGAAGCCGTTCTCATCTCGGCACTGCTTCTCACAGACTTGACAGTACCACCGCAGGCGCTGTAGGCCTTTGGATTTCATCTTATTGGCAAGGTACTTTGGAGTTCCGACTGCGCGTAGAAAATCTTCATTCAGTAAAAGGTAATACACAACAAGTCGAGTTACTGACCTTCTGCACGCGGCATGATGGGCAAACAGACAACAATGGGTAAGAGTTATGTAGAGCTGTGGCGAATGCGAGTACTGTCAGAGTACTGATCAAGGTGGGTATAAAGCGACATTAGTCATCTTGAAGAAGACTTATGTTCCACGTGACTAATGGCAGTGGAAATGACACTGCGGTGACTACTGGAAGTCCACACAAAAGAACGGCCGTCTTGCTAGGAGAAGACACCTACAAGCACCACAAGCGACGATGCTCAGCGAGAAGGCTAAAGGGAAGCAGCGCGAAATAAACCTACCCCTTGACCAGCCCTCAACATCGACCACGCCGGATGATTCAAGAGGCCTGACCATTCGATTTACCGACGGTGTCCCGGACCTTAAGCTCACTGTCAGTCTGAAGGACACGGTGAGGGAGGTCAAAGCAAACGTGCGTTTTATGAAGTCTGCTTTGGCGTATTATGAAATATACATACAGATAGTCACGAATCTACCTGAATTGAAAGACCATCGGCTTCGTCTCATACACTCAGGGCGCCTGTTAACGGATGGAACGCTTCTGCATGAATGGCTGAAGACGCTTGAGGAGCGACAAGAGCGAGCTACCTCTCGTACACAAGAGGTCTCAAAGGAGGATCAGCTGATGACGTGGTTGCATTGCTCCGTCGGCCCTAAGATCGAGCCTGGAGAGAGTGAAGAGGAGCAGCCTCTGGTGTGTAGCATACAGTAACATTGCATTGACTCTTCTTTGCTTAGTGCTTCCACAGGTTGCTCAATTGCAGCCACTGAGGGGATTTGACAGACTTGCCGCCGCAGGATTCTCTGAAGAGGACATTGCGAATTTCAGACGGCAATTCCACAGCCAATCATCGTCGAACTATCTCGACATGGAGTTTGAGAGCGAGGAAGATTGTATGCTTTTACAAATCTACCAGACATTATACTCACTATAACTTCAGATGACGAACACGCCCGAGCTCTTGAAGAACAATGGATAGACTCCATGGATAGTGTCAACACGGCGACACTTTCTGCTGCCTCCTCACAGAGTCTTATTCTCCGTGGAATTGTCATAGGGTTCTTCTTTCCGATCATGCCATTTTTCTTCCTGCGCGAAGCAAAACCCGCAGTTTTCTGGGAAGAGGGGGAGCATGAGGGTGGCGAGAGTGTTGTATTTTCGTACGTCTTTACTACTCGTAAATTTCGCCCCAACTATATGCTGACCGTAACTTAGACGGCGCACGCAAGTGGGGATCGTTTTTGGATTTTTGGTGAATTTGCTATTCGGCATGTGGAGATATTTGCTAGACACGTCGTAGGTGCATATAGGACACTTATTACATGGATTTGTATAAGGCTCTCAAAAATACCCACCCCATCGTTGCAGTTCACTGATGCAAAGCTTCTGCCCAGGCTTTGGGTGCACCTTTACTTGCAGTTATGTATATGACGATACGGTTGGCCGCGACGTGCCTTAGACTATAGACAAGAAAGTCGCCCGCCGTATTACGTGAAGGCTTGTCCGGTTTTCTCGCATGCTTAATATCTCCCCATCCCAACCCGTGCCTACCATGCTGCACCTTATCCTGAAGACTTACAAAACCGATGACACATGCCCCAGCTCTTGAAGCACAATGGATAGACTCGATGGATAACGTCAACGCAGCGCCGCTTTCTGCTGCCTCCTTGCGGAGTCTCTCCGTGGAATTAACATTGAGTTCTTCTTCTTGATCATACCATTTTTCTTCCCGCGCGAAGCAAAACTCGCAGTTTTTTTGGCAAAGAGCCACGAGAGTGGGGAGTTGGCCACGATGGTCCATATACTATGGATCGGAAAGTCGTCCGATGTATTGCGTGAAGGCTCGTTCGGTTTCCTCGAAGCCCACCAAATATCAGAGACGTCTGATTACAGATTTGACAAATTTCTGTTACTTTTTGCATCAGAATGACATTATAGCCTAGCCCGTGAAGAGCGCTGTTTAGGCGCACACAAGTGTGGTGAGGGTGTCTTCGTGCACGCGTATGACCGTTTTCTTGTTGACAAAATAACCCCAGCTTGCAATGTTCGCTAGGCTCTGGTCGAGCGACGAAGCTCAAGCCAATGACACAGTAGTCTTTACTCTATTCCTCTTGTGCGCGTGGAAAGTTCATTGCGCATCTGCCCTCGTTGAGCGCTACCTTCGTTGTGCATATGCTGTGTCCCCCTCGTTCGTGGCAGTTCAGATCCAGGAGATCTTTTATCGACCTAGTTCGGAAGGGTTATTGTGACGATTATCTCTACTGTCATCTATGCCATGCCGGCAGCCTCATGGTACCGTATTCCTACTAATTCTCATCTGAAGCAGTATAAGGCAGTATAAGGTCGTTTGTTCAATCGCGAAGGTTCCTTGCCTTTGCTCGTCAGGCATACAGCCTGCATTGTGCCTTGGGCATCTGTCTACTAGACGCCTGTGGTTAGTGGTGTGGACATAAATTACGCCGGTAGCTATGGGCAAAGGGTGCTATACTGTGGGCTCCCCATTGCATTGACCGTCCATGATTGTGATACCGTCTCAGTGTTACCAGTGGACAATTCCGAAGGTCGTGAATAAGACTTGCGCACTATCCGCTCTACTACTTGCTGCTTTTAACTGTACACTATGTGTTTACAGTAGGCTGCAAGTCGGAGAGAGTTAGCCCAGGCCCTAGAGATGCGCGAGCCTCAAAGCGACCCGGACCAAGCTGCATTTGTTGGAGGTAGTAGATATTCAAAATAAGTATCATCCCATTCCTTCCACAGAGTGTATAATGTCCAGTGATTGAACAAGGGGAAACGATACAATCATGATGCATACAGACTATGTACTACCAAGCTTTCACAGCTCTCAACTATGACCTCCAGCCTGGCTCTCCGCCATCGCCGCCACCTCCATAAGCAAAGTGTGCCGCTCAACCGTGAGCATCGTTGTCTCTGCTTGGTATAGATTGCTGTTTTGATTTTGGAATGCTATGGGGTCCATCAGTCAATGAACAACAAACGAAAAAAATGATCATCAAGAACGCACTCTGTAATGCTTGCTTGAAGGTAATATATGGGTTGATAGCGTCAAGCAGACTGAAGAACCCGAGTTCTTCCTCAATTTCCGATTCTTCAGATGTATCTGACTCATCATCTCCAGCCTCTGCTTGCTTAGATTTTTCTCTCAAACGGACTCCCTAGAAACCTCTGTAAGCGGTCGGATTGTCAACAGCAGGTCAGTACCAACCTCCTTCGCCAGCACCTCAAGATACGCGAGCATCCACCACGATACCGGGCTACCCATCCCTCAACACATCAGGAATCAAAACAGCCATCATTTCCAATAACTTGCACAGCGCCAAAATTCTCAGCTTCTTGTCGTGCACGCGGGGGAGCTTATTTCCGCCATTGATCGCTGCGAACCAGCAGTTGAAGAACACGTGCGCGAACCCCGGCTTATAGGCCTCCGTGAAGTGCAGTGCCGCGGAGGCGTTGTAAAGGACGGCGTTGATGAGGATTTCCAGATTGGCGAGGCGGAAGGAGGAGGTCTCGCCTTTGACGATGTGATCCGTCTTGATTGGACCAACCTGGACTTCTCCGCTTCCTGCTTTTTGAATCAGGATTGTTCCATTTGTGAATCCGCTAGCAATATGGACTCCACTGGGAGACCACGAGAGCAATTCCACGGGCCAGCTGCTATCACCCGTCCAAATGCTTTCACTCATCTGTCCGTCTGTGTTCCAGCTCTCTGCATTTCCGTCCTCGCTCCCGCATGCTATCGTCTTTCCGTCCGGTGAAAGTGCTAGTGATTCTATGCGTCTGCCTTTCCCTTTCCATGGCTCCCCGACAAGAAGACCTGTCTCACAGTCCCACTTGCGTATTATACTGTCCCGCGAACCACTCACGACGTGGAAATTGTCATGCAAGAAAACAAAACTCCTAATACCGTTTTCATGGACCTGGAAGGTGTGGTTCGCAGCTGGCCTTTTGGATTGGATTGGTAGTGCAGCTTCCTCCACGGTCGGCTTCGTAGTGAATCAGCTCGTTACGCCAGTGAGTAATCGTCTGAATTGGATGGAAGTGGT
>KV448785.1:0-13652 GCA_001658105.1 Rhizopogon vinicolor AM-OR11-026
TGATTGCCAGTGGGGTATGAAGTATAGTTCGGCTGGGGTGGAAGGGGCGCATCGCCTGCAGGGGTACTAGGAGAGTATCCAGCGTACGCGGGCTGGGTGTTGCCTGACGCGGGCGAGCCGGGAGGATAGTTATAGTATTGTGGATTCAAGGGCTGATCAGGATATTGCGGATTCGGGGGCTGACCGGTGTATTGAGGGTTGGGGGGCTGACCGGTATATTGAGGATTGGGGGGCTGACCAGTGTATTGAGGATTGGGGGGCTGACCGGGGTATTGCGGGTTGGAGGGTTGACCAGGATATTGCTGGTTGGGCGGCTGACCGGGGTATTGAGGGTTGGGTGGCTGACCGGGGTATTGCGGATTGGGTGGCTGACCGAGGTATTGAAGGTTGAGGGGCTGAGTGGGGTATTGCGGGTTGGGGGGCTGACCGGGATAGGCGTGGTATGGCTGGGGAGGAGTACCCTGAGGGTAGCCTCCATTGGCCTGGTATGGAGCCTGAGGGCCAGGAGCAGCGGCGTACTGACCCATAACCACGACCGTGTTTGGGGGAGGCGCTGTATCCTCGCTCGCTGCTGCGATGGAAGATGTCCACACTCCTTTTCCACGGAAAGCTTGGATAATCGCGAACAAGACGATCGTGTCGTAGTAAATGAAGACTGAAAGGACGACGCTTTAGCGACCGGCAGTCATTCATATGCTGAAGACGTACCACTGAAGAAGATAATAAATGCAGCAGCCTCCACTACGGTAATCTCATAACAAATTTGGTTAGTTGCGGGATCTAGCAAGTACAATTAACAAGTCGCAACGGATGGAGACAACTTGTGAAAACTCACAATCAGTGTAAATACATCCATCAGGGTAGTAGTAGGCCTTACTAGCCACGGTATCACCAGCAGTACCAACCCACAACACCCAGAGGACAACTACAAGACGATCAGCTAACAAGACAAAAGTCCAAGTCAATGACGCACAGAACCAAACAATTTCGAATAAAATCATGGACGTGAAGGCTCCACGGCGCATGCGACCCAGAATCAAACTGTCCGTCCAATTGTCAAAATGAATTTCATCACGAATAATTTCTGAAGAGGCACTCACAACAACGGAAGGGATACCACAGTGATGCTACCAGCCACAAGCCCAAAAGCGGCAAAGCTGGAGTAAACATCTTGGCGTCCAGCAACAAGCGACTCGATGTGAGCACAAATACCAATAATGACAAGGGCTAATACTGAAGTATAGGCTGGAAGACACAGTCAGCTCCAGGCATCACGTAGAATTGTGGCGCGGTGATTCACAGAAAACAATTGCACGAAGCCAAGGAAGGACAGCCATTTTTGCCTACTTATGACGGGCAGGCACGTTTAAAATGGCAGAAACGTAGAGGACGAGGCAGGCGGTGAGAGGAAGACTGAAAAATGTGAGCCACAATGGGGCCACCCTCAGGCATTATTACGACTTATTTGTCGTTGGCGGTTAGTAGTAGTGACACCAAATGTGACACCGCTTGTCAGACCATCAATTTGATCGACATGCTGTCACAAGCAAATACAAACCCTGCTTTACAAAATGTCATGTGAGTCACCGCCTTCATCAAGCGCACAACGTCAAGACCACAAAATACGCGTTATTGACAACAGTGAGAACAACTGTGTTAGAGTTGAGCGGCGGCGCACGCCTGCGGACGCGCTCATCGTTACAATCAGGATGAATTCACCTATTGACACCAAGTACTCACAATCACCATTGCACAGAGCTGCGTTAGACTGTCGGCGTTTGAACTTTGAACTTTGAATTTTGAATTTTGAATTTTGAATGAATCAAAGACCGGGAACCGCATGTAGTACACACCGGACAGACTTAAAAATGCCATCAGTAAAAAAAATCGGTACAAACATAGAGCCAGCTAAAAAATCTTTGAGATGACTCAAGCCCTTAGGTCCTTCCAGCTGAGTCAACTAAAAACCTAAAATCGCACCTCAAACCAGGTTATACAGAACTTCAACAGTAAAGCAAATAAAAAATCAGATACCGATGAAGTCATGCATGCAGAGCGGGCATACTTCAACTTGGGACCTTCCCACTTGAAGATCTGAGGCGACATCTCACAACGAGGCCTCTTATTTAAAGACTAAGCACGCCATCAGACAGTCGAGCGCTTGGTGCAACGGAGGAATTATATCGTTTCCTTAACTTCGGGAGGGCGCTCCTACGATAACGTCATGCTTTCCTAACCAACCCGAGAGATCGACAAAGGATCCACAGGGTGCTGAAGATAAAGTTGTCTGGTGTATGTGAGCCAGGCACCTCGCTGACCTCTCCGCCAGTTGTTAACGTTGGAACTCCAGCAATTACCACGCTACGCCCAAGATAGTCGAGAAGCAACGAATTCAGCACTGTTTTGATGAGAAAGTCGCGGTTATGGCATGTCCACGACACGCGGCAACCAGTCGTCGCCAAGAACCTTCTAATCAGAAATGCAAGGGTTTTCCCGTTCAGATTCAGAGGAAATAGTCTGCAGGAGGTCGTTTTGCTGGGATGGAGCGTACGTCCTAAGTGACACGACAAGAGGAATGATCAGATCGCAGCACTTGCATCATCGTTTTCATCCCCGCATATCGCCTTGGGGTGAGGGGGAAATCAAAACGCAAGGAACTTACCGAAGGCGCATGTTGAAAAACTTTGTATTCTTGAGCAAGGTGTTCATCTAGCTCGAGAATAGAAGCCACATTACCACACCTATCATGACGGCAGTCAACTCGTGAATTATGAAAGCCGAAACGCATGCAAGGCGTTCGTTTGATCAGCACGCACCGATAGCAGTAATTGGGTGCGCTCCACACTGTCACTATCATATTGTCGAACATGAGCTTGTATCCTTCCATAGCGAGTTGATGGGCCCGTGCGATGAGGTCAATAGAGTTATGGTGCGCAAAAGTTTTGGTAATGTCGGCGCCGAAGAGGAAGCCAGCGCCCCGCGGAGATAGGCCCCATCCAGTTATATCTGCGTACAAGAAAGACGTGTTGTGAAGAGACAGCGCAATCAAGGATGATTAAGGAATAACACACCGTCTGGATCGGACCAAAGGAGGTCACACATTGGACCATCATGGGGGACCTCCTGTTTTCGATCAATAGCGCGTATCTAAAGGAAAGAAGCTAAGAAACACGTGCAGAAAAACACGGAAGGGCAACATAATAGACACACCTGATCGATAGCCTGCAGGTTGGGACTGAGTCCGCCATGGACACAAAAGACTCTACCATCCACGATCGCGCCTAACGCAAGATAGTCGAAGACCTCACAACACCATCTCCACACGTTGGTGCTGCCATACTTCCTCTGACATTCGTCGTAGAATCCATATACTTGTGTGATTTGCCTCGACTCATGGTTGCCCCGGATCAACGTGATTCGCTCCGGATAGCGGACTTTGAGTGCCAGGAGGAGTAGAAACGTTTCGACGCTATAGAAGCCCCGGTCCACAAAATCGCCTTATACAAGAGGGGGCATTAAATATGAGGCAACCCGATGGAGACGCAACGCCAGACGGGTACGCTTACCCATGAAAAGGTAGTTCGTCTCCGGGCAAAACCCGCCCACTTTGAACAATTCCATAAGATCAAAGAACTGGCCATGGATATCGCCGCAGATCTTGAAATCGGAGTTGAGTGGATAAGTATTAGCCTATTGAGATGTATTGAATTGAATGCATTCACCGTCACAGGAGAGTCCACGGCTTGAACATTCGCTTCTTCTATCAGTATCTCACGGGCCTTGAAGCAGAGCTGTTTGACCTGTTCCTCGGATATGGGCTCACATCGTGTGAGTTGGTCTATCTGCCTGTAAGGTCGACGCGCGAGAAGTACGGAATGCGCAGTTGTTGGCGGACGTGTTTCGTGTGGATCGGATGAATATGATGCAATGCACAGAAGCCCGATAATTGATCGACATTTGTAATACACGTTTGTAGCAGTACTTTGAGAATAAGCTGCGGTTGAAGATGTTGGGTTCTCACCTGTCGAGATCGCTCGGCATTGCAACCTATCTGATAGATCGTCGACGCCTTCGACAACAAGTTGTAGTACGTGTGCACTGTGCACCACAGCGGAAAACACGTCACATCAAGGAACTTTCGGTACTGCCACATCCAGATAGATTCGATCAGAATTCCACGATGCCAATTTTATGAACAACATTTATAGTACACAGTATGTATGTATTGTGCAGTTACTTAGATACATTGGTATACGGTATGTATGCAGCTAGTGATGTGGTACCAGGCAGTCACAACTGCTGTAAAAGCGGGACAGGAAAGTATTCCATACACAGGAGAAAAACCACACAGCGAAACAGGAACAGGGACAAAAAAAAATCCAGTTTATGAGACAGCTATAAAATACGAGATCCACAACGCAAAACACTACGGGGGTGTCATACATAGCCCGTCGAGGGACGGGCTCGCAGAGCGCTATCGGCCTTCCAAGCGCTTTGGGCAAGACTAACGTGTGGAGCGTGATAAGGATATGAACTTTGAACTTGGGAATGATGCATGTACGATAGCGAGTTGCCGAGCGGTGGCGTTATTGAGTGATGCATCTGAGGGATCCGAATGTCTCCGCGAAGCACCCTCTCGTCCTGAATTGGCGCTAGGACCGGTGGCGGTGAGTCGTACCTCGGTATGCTTGAATGGTGGTGCGACATGAGATTGTGACCGTATGACCCATGGACGATGTTGTTTTGTGTGTTCATATAGTTGCTGGAATGATCAGAGACAGGATCCATTATTCCAGAGCCATTTTGGTACGGCGCGACCTCATGCGAGTCATCCCGGTAAGCTGAGTAGCTGGGCGTAGATAATTGGGAGTGTGGAGAGACAGAATGAGGTGAATCCGGGGACGGCGTGTTAACCGCCTGATAATGCGTAGGATAGGAGTGCGGGTGTGAGATGTGTGAAATTGAGAGACGAGATGAAACAGATGAAAGGTGCGCTGAGGACTGCGGAGAGCCATCATGAATATTATCCATGGGTGATTGATGAAGAGAGGAAGAATGAATACGCGACATGGACGACTTCTCAGCATATGCCTGGGAATAGTCGTATGAGTGATCATGCACCGCATGAGTACCGGACGGCTGCGAGACAGACGCCGTGACATAGCCGTAATTAGCTTGCGAGGGCTCGTCATAGCTTGGAGCACTATCGTTGTAATGTGATTGGATCGGCGACGAGTGCGATGTCACTTGACCATTGGACATGGCCTGGGAATGCTGGTTGATCATTGACGGGTAAGTGTTGTCGGGAGGAGTTGGCGATCTGCTGGAGACACTTCCAGAATGCATGCTATCTGAATATGACGGCGGTACAAATGCTTGTACCAAAGGCGGGGGAGAGTCAGGTGCTGGAGGGATGGCGTGCTCGAGTGCCGGGGGAGGAGAGGGGGTGCTTGACGAATTGCGGTCAGAAATCATAGACGTCGAAGTTCGGCTATTTCTTGAGCCTGAACTAGTGGTGCCAACAGCTCGGGCAATCGCTGCACGCGTGGCGGAGCTTGAGCTCCGTCGTGAGCCAGGCGAAAGATGAATGCGGTAACTGGAAAACAACAACAAAAACTCAGTTCTTGCTCATCAATTGCGGGGATAAAATAGGTTAAAGAAAAACTCGGGTGGTTATTCAAATTGTGCAATTGCTGTGTGGCACAATAATATACGATAATAGAATAAAGGTGATAGGCGATAGGTAGGACTCACTGCTGCTGTAAGTTGTCTTGCCTGGAACAGCGTGTCTCGCACCCAGGAAAAGGACACTTGTGGTTGCGTTCACCAGTGTGAACACGAAGGTGTCGCGCTAGGTGACCACTAGTAGTAAATCCACGGTCGCATGTCGAACAGACGTGCTTTTTCTTCCCATTAGCCGCGCCTGATGATTGGGAAGACTGTGAAAGAGATGGGTGTGCGGTGGGGGACTGGGGGGAATGGCCTCCAGACTGACTAGAATCGGATAGGTACGGTGTAGAGGAATAGTGAGAGGGAGAGTAGATCTGCAAGCCGGAGGAATCGCTCCTGGAAGAGGTATGGCGGGGCATATGGATGAAGGGGAAATGTGCAGGGCTGCTGAGGAAACGGAGGACAAGATTAAGGATTGCGGAGGAACTGGAGAACAGGCTTTTGAGGATTCGAAGTTGTCGAGGCAGTGACGCCCAAGAGGATGATCACGTAAATGGTCGTAAATACGTGAAGACTATCGAAATAAAATGATATCAATGTTATATATTTGATATAGATTTAGAATTCTCGCATAGAAAAAAAAACCAAGTACAACCAAGTAGAACCTTCAATTTATTACTCTATTTCAATTGACGGCTGGCTACGTTTAGACTACAGTTTCGTAAAACTACAGATCTCTCACAGAAGATGGCAGAAGAACTGCCCGCGTTCTGCCATCTTCATTTCGGAGCGGAGTCAATGTTTCTCAAAACCTCCGTTTTCACGAGGCTAAGCCTGTATCTTCACACTCAGAACCACCTCAGCGCTACCACTCTACAATTAGAAGTCCCATTAATATCACCCAGCTTCCCACTGAATCGTCCTCGATGCTTTCATCCCATCTACTGGACGGACGACATACCAAGGTTGAGTTATGCCACATCTGATAATAAGAGCGTGGCATAGACGCCTTTCCTCGCCCACGTGAATGATCAAGTTGGCCTGGGCACCCATCCGTCGGTACCCGTCGACTTTTAGTTCCCGTCATTTTTTCATTCTCCACATACAGTCCTATCTTTACGCAAAAACACTCGCTTTACTTCATGCAATTCAATTTCCCTGCTTCCCCAGGCACTGTTATGAAAATGCTCTTTCGGGACCGTCCAGGTAGCTTCGATCGCGATCATCCAGTTGTACACGAGAACCTTGCAAAAGAACCGTTGTATTCGACGCACGATGATCGGGGGTTCGAGCTGTGCACACCCCGAGCCCTCTCGAGCGAGAGCCGGTTGCCAGCTCGCATTCTTCCTCGCCATGGATACCTTCTATACTTGCTCAATACAAGTATCCTATGTACATTCTTACAATGTACCCTCGCTTGGCCTCAAAGGGGACTTAAGTGGACAATCTACGCAAAGTTGTCATGCAAGGTTTGCGTGTCAATCCAATCTCCACGTCCATAACGATTCGTCAATGTCCCAGATCGCCGTCATACAGATTCGACAGTATCGCTGACCTCTAAAACGTGGGT
This sequence comes from Rhizopogon vinicolor AM-OR11-026, assembly GCA_001658105.1. Classification (NCBI taxonomy): domain Eukaryota; kingdom Fungi; phylum Basidiomycota; class Agaricomycetes; order Boletales; family Rhizopogonaceae; genus Rhizopogon; species Rhizopogon vinicolor. The sequence continues at coordinate 7,241 of KV448785.1, forward strand.
GTTTCGTCTAGTTCAACGAGTCGAAAGGCCCACGAAGCCCAAGATGGGTCTTCTTTGACATAATTTAGTGGCAAAAGTAGTTAGTCGTCGATAGGTTGATTGATCGTCACTAAAAATTTCTCTCACCTGTCCAACGCCACAACTGTAACTGTCTTCTCATAAGTCATACATATAACAGGCGCCGAAAATGACATGCCATGCATAGACGGATACAGATTTGAATAGACGGAAACATGCCAGTGACAAAGAAGCTAGCTAACTAATGTAGCGGAATTGATCATATACCGCATCGGTATCAATCACCCAGCACTCAGTCACCACCATGTACGGTCCACAACGTCCCGTGCAGCTTACGGGTGGATCACGCATGTCAGAAGTCAGAAGTCAGAAGACAAGACCCAAACGTCACTTACCAGATCCGCGACCGTTAAGCATAAGATGAGAGCAACCCTGAAGGAGATAACCTTGCTAACATCCATCGTGCCTCACGCTGGTCTGACAACTAGAAGGCTGGTCACCATCATGTAAACACAGTCTCGTACGGTCTCGTATGACGGAAATCGTTCCGTTTCGAGCGGGCTCGGGGACATCGCTCCCGCACCAAATGGCACCGAGCAACAAACTCAGCGCGGCAGCAAGTTGGATCTGGACCCGACCGTAAAGTTAGTAACCGTTGAACCGTTATGTACGTGTTCTGTACCCACGCAGACACAAATTATGATGGCGCGACCCTCTTAATGCCATGACAGAGGGGCGACGATTATGCCTGCATCGCCTTGCGGTGCACTAAAGACAAAAATGAAAGACAGTCGGGTTAGCGCAAAGTCAAAGTCCCTGATGCGCCCCCTACTCACAATGAAGTGATTCGGACGGCATTCAAAGGACCGATTCAGGGACTGACGGTCTCCATTTCCGACCGTGACGCTGTTCAACGGAACCGAAGCTCTTCATCGCCCGCGGAACCTGGGGTTTGACGAGCGACTAAGTGACAAAGGTATTCATAAAACATTGTTGTGACACACCTCACATGATGATGGAAAATGCCCGATAGCAATGAAACGTTTGACCAAAAACAACCTGGCATGATGTCAGAAAAAGTGAGACTTTGTCATCCAAGGAAAAAAAACCCCACCGGTTTCGTACATGCCGTTCTAACATGACAAGAAATGGAGATTGCCTTTGTTGGAGAAGTCAGTTTTGACAGCGACACGACGTCTGCCGTCCAGAAACTGTCACTACGTATCAGAATGTGGTATCGGCCGTGGCTTGAGAAAAAAAAAGGTCTTTGGAGAACTCCTTAAGACAAAAGTTTTGGAGCCACAAACTTAACTATTCAATGGTTTCACTTACTATCTGATCGGTGATGCGACATCACTTTATAGCTTGACGTGTATTCCCTTGGCGGCCCCGTTGAAGCTCCATGTTGATAAGAACATGGGCACCTGGAGCCGCGTCCGCAACATTGCATCCCAAATCCAATAGCACAGAGCTAGCACAGTCTGTTCTCTTGTCTCATCATAGTGTCGTTACTTAATCTGATTACACCGCAACGACGCGACGCGAAGTCCGGGTTCTAAAAGACCGCCTTAGCCCCAATCGTCTGCTAGCTGATAAGAAAAGAAACAAACGGATTTGGTAAAAAAGGATTTCATACAAGTTCACCGCGAAAATCGTACATGAAAAAAATAAAATTAGCAACCCATATCCATTCGGGTTCGTCACCCCAAATTTGGGTGATTATAGTAAACTTTCGTTGACGTCGCGCAAAGCGCATGGGAGAAGGTTCCGAGTGCAATACCCATTCGGAGACAAATGTCTGGAATTGCCCGAGGCGGCTAAAAGTCGAAATGTTTCTTCCACGGATCCAAATTCAAAATGAATTCAATTTATTATATGGGGATAGTAGTTGGGAGGGGCGGGAGTCGGACGATCGTGTTGTGTGGAAGGGACGCCCTGGATCTTCAGGGCAATAGGGTTACTCTGGCCACATCATGAATGGCCTGGGGAATGCAAGCCCGAGCCGGAAAATTGCCAAATCATTGAACGGTGCGATCGTATCCTTCGAGATCTTCTTTGAACCTTCGCCAGCAAAGTTGCATGACGGCAAGGCCAACGACAGAAAGCTTCCTTTCAATTGTAACGTTAGCAAGAGCCTCGATTGTGCCCTCGCAACCAAAAATATTACGCGTCAAACGTAGCTTGTCATATATCATGAGACATAGGTACATGAAATCCTACAGAGACCGCGGCTGTGAACAAGATGAGAGAAGGACGAAAGCTCAAGATCGTGACATCGTATCAGCTCCCAATCGGCTTCCCCACCTTCGAAGCCGTTGGTAAAAGCGTGCGGGGCTTTATGTTTTGCATTACGATGCCAGATTGGCCTTCGCCCTAACTTACTCGTCCCAGCTTAGAAGAGACGAATTGGCTTGCCCATCGTGCTCTTGATGTGCAACGACTGGACGTTCTGCCAGTTCTTCTTGAGGAGAGAAACGAGGAAGTTGATACCTACGATCGCGTGAGAGGGGGTTCATGCTCGCGTGACAGAGACTATGCATACTCATCATGACATTGGCGAGGACTTGGTCATCAGTCATTTGGACGTGTCCAACTGCGACACCCAAACAAAGAACCTTCTTGAGCTGGAACTTAATGGTAGACCGGACTTCATTGAGTTTGTTGGAGAGATCCTCAGCGTGAGAGATAGGAGTAGGGAACTTTCCGGCTGGGGAATAAAGTGTAAGGCATGTGATGACTGCAGACGCCATCCATTGAGTTACCTTTAGATAGACCCGGGCCGAGAAGACGGGGGATCTGCTTGATCAAGGCCTCTGATGCCAAAAAGGCATCGTACTTCTTGGCGAGTTTTTTGACAAGCTTCTTGTTCTTGTTGAGTCTGGCGAAATGAAATCAGAAAATGATATCAGAAAGGTGGAAATTGCTCACTTTTTGAGATCGTCAACCGACTTGTACTCGAGCTCGATTTGCTTCGCACGATCAATATCCGCAGCGTCAGCTAGAATACAGATGGACATGCGCGGGCGGGGGACATTAGGGAGCCTTAGATGTGATTAATCAATACCTGTCACAGATAGGGCAGTGCAGCGGTACGCACTTGACGGTGCCAGAGAAACGCTTGTCCTTTTGAGTATCGTAGTTCTTCAGACCGATTTGAAGTTCGATGGTCTCTACGAAATTGCGCCTTTTCTCGCCGTTGGAATCAGCAAGAAGCTCCTTGACGGAGCCCCGCACGCTTGACACTGATAGCTTGCTATAAAATAGTTAGCGATGATATTAGGATTAATGGACTAGTGAACATACGAGCTCATGCTTGACGATGAGTTTTGGTCTTGAGGATGATACGAAGAGAAAAATAAAGTTCAAGTGGCGTAATACATATACAGTGTGACATGTGATATAAGCAAGCACGGCTTGATTTGGAAGAGTGTGACCGCACATATCGAAGCGCCTTTGGGGACCGTGGAGGAGAATATGCAGTATGCTCTCCTCCAGGTCCCAACGCTGACGGTAAATATTCAATTAGATATATTCTTTCTTTATTACCATCTTATTCTCTGAACTGTATACCCTGCTACATTGGTATGATTTTTCGAGTTCACGCTGATTAACCGAATTATTCACATTGTCCTTTATTCAAGTTATGACAGAATCTGAACAATGGCCTTTTCGTACTGGGACACCACTGTACGTGGTCTTTCTAATAGCATACGCCAAAGTACTGAGCGTAGTCAAGGTCTGATACCCCTGAATCTGACCTAGCATCTCTTTCACCTCGCACGGCGCTTCTGTCACCTCCCTATGAGAACGCGGAACTGACCAGGCCACGGCGTATCAGCCGCGGGCCCAACGACAAATTTCGCCACGAAAGAGAACGCGCTCACTCAAATGCGGCACACCGCGACCTTATTCGACTCCTGATAAACGAGGAATACGAGTCGCGGCAGACCCGGAAACTCCTCTATTCGGCATTGGACAGGTTGGATGCTGAGAGCCGTCGTGCAGACGGAGCGGAGAATCAACTAGCGGAAACTTTGGAGCGGACGAGGTCTATTAACGAGGCTCGCGTTGCTGCACAGCAGGAGGCGGCTCGCGCGCAGGAGGAACTGAGGTTGTACAAGCTGCAACTCGAAAATGCGCAACGAGAAATTATACGAGCGCAAGAGGTGCTCGGAGTCATTGAAGCCCAGAGGGATGAGGCGGAGGTTGCTGCTGCTGATGCGCGCTCAAAGGCTCGGCGATTGAACGAAGAACGCTTGATTGAGATTGCGAGAGAAGAAGGTCGCAGACTTGGATATGAAGAAGGCATTCGTCGCGGTCGTAATATGGGATATACGGAGGGACGTGTCGTTGGCCTCGATGATGGTCGGTTACAAATGCGAGAAGCCGCTGCCGCCACCCTAGACAGGATGATGGATACACAGGAAGAGGAAGTTTCTTTAGCCCTTCCTGAACCTGAACTCATACCAGACAGTCGAGCCGCGCCAGATGTCCACCGCGTTCCATCATCCAGAACTTCTCATGACGGTCGTCGTGGCTCTCGTTCCCGTCGTGATTCTGAATCTGATTCCGCCAGTCGAATCAGTGCCCCGCGCGCTCGTGACCCCATAGTGATGCCTGTCATGGTCGAACACCCCGAACCTGTTTCACGCAACCCCACCGCAACGAGTCAATCTTCTCGTTCACGTCAGCAGCCTCAAGCTTGGCCAATGCAGAGTCGCTCTTCAGACCGCTCACCCCCAACTAGACCGGCCTCAATCCAAAATTCCGCTCCTAGCGTCCATCATCCAGATTTTCAAGTCCCACCAGACGGCTACATACCAACTCTGGGCCAAGACCAGCGTATCTCGATTCCTCCCCCGCATGAGTTTCGTCGCGACATACCTTCACCTTCACCGTCACAACCCATCGCTGGGCCGTCCTCAGACTCCGTCAGAACGTACGACTATCCTCCTCGTCGTGCTTCTCCGGAATCAATAGCGTCAACGAAGATATCTCAGTCTCAATCCTCTAGCATATCCGCCCTGGAGATTATTGGCCTGCCCAACGTGACACAGCGCGATAAACGGAGGGAGCGTAATAACAATCTGAGTGTCATCCATGAAGATGCCAGTGTTGTGGCTGACTATGAAACGGTGACTGGATCCGATGCCGGAGACCATCGCTATCGCAGCGAAAGGGACCACGACAGTCAAGCTACCAGGCGCTCACGGGGGGACGTGTCAAAGCAGAGGCTTGCTGACGAGTTGAGATGGTCTGACCCGTCTGAGGCTGAGGAGTGGCGCCGATACGGCGCAGACAAGGTTTGCTTTCGTTCTATGCGGGGTGCACTCTGAGTTGATGAACATCATAGACGCGCGAACGCAACTCTCGTGGTGGTCCCCCTCGTCCACGCCCGTCGAACGTGACGACGCCCAACCCACTCTCTCCTCCCAATTGGAATGATCCCAACACGCCTCTACCTCGACATCACCGTTCATCAAGATCAGTATCCAATCCAACCGAAAGAGGTTCGGCCAATTATGAGCACCGAAGAGTCGTCTCGTCGGACAGCTCTGTGCCAGATATAACCATTCAGCCTCCGGTGAGTACCAATAGTTGAGTCCAAAATACCAAAGAAAAGTTAATGACTCCCTCCTGACAGTCCAACCCTCCCTCGGACGCGCCGTCAAGGCGAACATCTGTCGTATCTGGACTGCTCAGTCCCGATCATGCCAATCACCCTCTGCCTGTGCCTGCCCCTGGTTCGCAGCACGCCCCACTTGTCCCTACCGTCCCTAACACCCCCGTTTCAGCGCACGCCCCATTAACGGGGTCCATATATAACACCGGACAGCTGTCATCCCAGTTTTACCCCGCGGGGAATGGGAATGTTAACGTACCACCTCCAGGGGGGCCTGTCATCCCGAATATGAGTGGGAGAGATACGCCTTCCCAGCGACGTAGCAGTCCCATCTATGCGCCTGCCCAGCCTGATGGAAGGAGGTCGAAGAGTCCCCAGCCATATGCTGCTGCCCCAGTCCCTTCTGATGTCACCTACCCCGCACCGCCTATCTCCAGAAATTCAACGCCAAACGCAGAACGAGACAGAGACAGAGACCGCAGCGACCGTCCCTCTTCTGCGCACGATCGGCGACAGAGTCTAAGCCAGATGGCAGGAATGACACCCGCAGCACACACACTGTCACTTCACTCGGGAGGCGGCGGCGGCACAGGGTCTTCCCAAAAACATCGATCGAATGCGTCGCTTGGCTCACACCAGTCATATACGCACTATGATCCAGACGTATACAACGACCCTGCGTACCTGTCGAGTACCGAGTCGCTCGTGGATCCTCGGACGGGTGCGAATACGGCTGCGAACGCGGGTGGGTCAAGGAGGGCGTCGTCGCAG